>WBNH01008944.1:0-206247 GCA_013401255.1 Urocolius indicus | reverse complement strand
CAACCCATCTAGGCAGCTTGTTCCAGTGCTTCCTCACCCTCACAGATAACAAACTCTTCCTTGTGTTTCTTTGGAACCTCTTGTGTTTCAGTTTATACCCATTGCCCTTTGTCCTGTCATTGGACATCACTGAGAGCAGCCTGGATCCATCTTCCTGACACCCACCCTTTACATATTTGTAAACATTAATGAGGTCACCCCTTAGTCTCCTCCAAGCTAAAGAGCCCCAGCTCCCTCAGACTTTCATCATAAGAGAGATGCTCCACTCCCTCCATCATCTTTGTGGCTCTTATTTTCTATGCATAGCAAATTTCATAAATTACTGGCCGTACTTGAGTCAGTTTTCACGAGTTTGACTAACAGTATGTAGTTATATGAAAATGTTTGCAGCTACTGAATGAAACCAGCTTATTTTCTTACCATAAGGATTTTGAGGGAAATAGAGAAAGATCACTAGTAAGCTGTTGGCTTTGCATGGAATTAATTACTGCTTTAAAAATATAAAATATGTCACTTCTATGCCAAATTCTTTTTAATGCCAACAGTTAAAAAATCCATTTATGGTTCAAAAACTATGTCGTTTCACTGCTGATGCTTCAAATCTACTGGAAGCTATATCCCTGCTTGAATTCAAGTAGTGAAATGGCAAATTTAATTTGTGCAGGAAAGAAAGTAGAGATATTAGATTTTACACTTGTGTCTTCAAAAGTTTTTAGAATGGCATAATGTGAAATGAATAAAATTATGATGAATGCAATGTTTTATTTAGGACAGTGGAAGATGAAAGAGAATTTATGGAAATTTATTAAATATTCAGCAACACTATTTAGAGTTTATGCTACATTTTTTTGTGAATTCTTGATAGTGGAAGTCCATAGTTGTACAGCTGTGTTTGATTTCAAAAAGCTAGGATTTTTCTTCAACATTGTACTGTCTATATGGAATGAGTTCATAGAATCATAGATTGCAAGGGACCTCTAGAGATCATCTAGTCCACCTCTCTCCTCAAGAAGGTTTCATTGATCAGGTCACACAGGAATGCATCCAGGCAAATTTGAAAACCTCCAGTGAAGGAGACTCCACACCCTCCCTGGGCAGCCTGTGCCAGGGCTCCCTCACCTGAACAGTAAAAAAGTTTTCCTTTATGTTTAAGTGGATATTTTTTTGTGTTCCAGCCTTTGTCTATTATCCTTTGTCCTGTCACTGAAAACAACAGGAAAAAACAGTGCTGCTCCATCCTGTTGACATCTATCCTTTAGGTGGCTTCAAGTGTTGATGAGGTCTCTCCTTAGTCCTCCCTTCTCCAGACTAAACAGCCTCAGTTCCCACAACCTTTCCTCATAAGGAAGATGCTCCAGTTCCCCAATCATCTTGGTGGCCCTGTACTGGGCTTTCTCCAGCAGTTCCCTGTCCGTCTGAGCTGAGGAGCCCAGAACTGGACACAGGAATCCAGATGAGGCCACACCAGGGTGGTTATAGCATCCTGATTTTCATCCTGACTCTTAATACAGATTTAGAGTTTTGAGAGCATATCCTGCTCATTCTTACCCACGTTCCTACTATCTGCCCTCTGTGGAGATACTCTGAAACTACAAGGCTGCATAGTGTTGTCTTTACCATGTTGTCTGCTCTGAGTGGCTTAAGAAATGCAGCTGTGTTATCCCATATGCTTCATGAAACCATTAACAGCTAAGAATTCCACAACCTGAATACTCTTTCCAAATGTCAATTTAAAGAATAGTTGGAGGGGAGCAGGAGGAATAATTCAGATTCAGAACATTCATATCTGGGACTGCAGAAAATACAGAATTATATTCGGAAGTGGAAAAAAAAAGTAAATCTAAGTCATACCATACCAGTTTATGATCAGTAAAGACAAATCAAAAGCAAGATTAATGTCATGGGCAAGAAAAGTCAAGGACAAAAAAGCAAAGTCAAGGGTAAAAATATGAAAATATACGTTCAGATCTTTTCTCTTACACTTTCATTTTCTTTCTTACCTTAGAAAAGGTAAGATGGCAGAAGCTATTTCTTCAGTCTTTTTCATGATTCCTGAGCTGGCTTTTCTCAAGGTAGTTAGGCTGATGTGGTGAGAAACGCTGCTTGTGGAGGAAACTTCATTTTTTTTGTATGTATCGGCCTTACAGTATCTATGCATACCATTCCTTACTCTTGTTTTTTGTACTTGATATCTTCCCAGTAGTTTTTCTCATCTTCCCTAGCGCATTGTGGGGGAAAAAAGCATGCATTACAAAACTCTGTACACTTGTTTATTTTCCAGCTAATGAAATTATTTAATTATTGGAAATTAATAGTTGTCCAATATTGTCTATTGGAAAGTGAAGCAATTAATTCATTGACTGTATAGTAAGCCCTTTCTGAGATGAAGACTATACACAAAAGTAACAGTTTCAGTAGTGTTTGGATTCATTTCCATTGTATTACAACACTGATGCTTTCCTCCGTGCTACTGTGCATGTCCTTATGAGAGGTTTAAAGTTAGGAGAATTATTTTGTCTAAGAGATCTCATAATTACTAGAGCTTGATTATGAATTAATTAAAATCAAACTCAAAGAAAAAAAAAGAATAAATGCAAATGAACACTTTGGTGCTTAAAATGCAAAATTTAGAATTTCCAAAATTCTTCTCTTTCATACCCACGTATACTGTCATAAAAGCCAATCATAGTTCCTCTGTGCTTTCTCCCTGCCAATATAGTTTGATATGAACAGAACAAGTTCTTTATCAAGTAACCAAAAATCAGTTTCTATCAAAGTGGTTTGTGTATGCGATGCTGCTGTGATTGTTTTAGCTTCAAGACCAAAACCCAGAAGCTTTTCAGCACTGAATATTATTTGACTTTCACTCCTATCCCAGAGTTGCATTGAGTGTGAACTCAGCATTTTGTGAGAGAGTTTGATTTGAGGGTTGGTACTGCCACTTCTGGTTGTCAGGGTGTAAAATTCTCAGGAGAAGAAATTGTAATAAACCGTGCAAAGTCCAATAGATGCCCTGAGTTGTTTGTTGTAATGAATTTCAAGCAGAAACATGGTTAAACAGTTCCCCAAAACTGTATTGGTGACCTGCTTTTTTTCTTTGGAGATATTTACTTACTAGGCATACACCATGGTCTGAATCCATTTCCCTGCCAACATAAATAAAACTGCAAAGTCTATTTAAATTAAATAGGTAACAATAAGGATATTTCTTTGTTTGAAAGCCACAGGGAGCTATAGAAATTGAATTTTTATATTTCTGAATTCCAAAGAAGTTCAGTAGAGTTATAATCTTAAATTTAAAAACTAGAGGATTTTTTCTTTCAAGTATTTATATCTTGTTGATGAAATTAAGGCATTTGCCCTTTTGAAAGATGATCAGGTGTGTAAATCTGGTTACCCAACACAAATGTTAGCAGATGTGTATGTTGATACTGATTGGGCTGCAAGATAATATCTTTCAGAGAGAATATTTTTGTGTTAATATTAGAGTTCTAGTTTTCACATGAAGACATTTAACATATTCCCATAGGTCATATTTGTCCTCCATGTCTATTGATATAAATATAAATCGCTTCTTACCCTTTAGGATGATGTCACAAGTGATATTTATTATCTAACATGCAGAAGTGACTTATTTTGGGAATGAGCGAGACAGAGAATTATAGTTTTTCTAGCCTGTGGCTTCGTACTGAAAGAGGTTGAGGATTAGTTTACCAGATCCCCAAAAGCAATTATTCATGTGTTTATGCAAGGCCACATTTAAACAGCTATTTGGACATAAGTATCTGAGGGTATCTCTTTGCATTCAGTAAATAGTACCTATTCCATGTTTATTTTCTTTTCATTATTCTCTGTATACTGCATCCTATATCCCCATCCTATGCTGAATACATAATTATTAATTTACTCTTAAGTGTTTCAGTGTCAATCACCACTGTAGTATTTACATTTTTCAACAAAATTAATGAGTTCACTTGATGAGGAAAAGTGATATTTCACCAATTGGGAAACTGGAGACCAGGGAGAATAAGGCTGAAATTGTCAACACTGAGCATGTACAAACAGTTGTTTTTTCAATCCCCAATGTTTACGTGAGAGCAGGTTTCCACACAAACAACTCTTGCAGTTGAGAATGATCATCTGCCATATTCTAATCCCTCCCCAAAGTGTAGAATTAGTGTGTTTTCTTTATTTATTTTAAAAGTATTTACATACGAGGACGTACAGGGAACTGAATTGCTAATCAGCTGCTTGCCTGACAGTTTCTCTGTAAGGGGCTGCAAATGGACCTAGTAGTACTGCTGAAGATGATATTGAACTGTTCAGTGATGGCAGTGATGTACCCCTGGGTCTTTCCTCAGCATGTGCTGGACCAGTCACCCTGTCACATCAAAAAGGATTTGGCCATCTAGGTCTCAGATTCTGTAGACTGTTTAGTGTCTCAGCTGGTGCTGGCAATGATGTGAAATGCACTCTGAGACACTGAGCCATGTAGCCACCAGGCAAAAGTGCTGTAGGAGACAGCGTGCAGCAGGGTGTTTGCAGAGACCATTCAGCTCAGGCGATACATTGCAGGAAGAGGGATGACTGGAGGAATGGCTGCACCTTAGTGACTGGAGGCTGGAAAGTTGTGATTTTGAGGTGAGAGGCTCTCTATTCTCAGAGGTACCATTGCAGAATAGGTGTAGAGAACACAGTGACATTTCCTTCTGGGAAAACATCAGCTGAGCCTGAACCACTTAAACATACCGAAAGGAAATGAAGCCATTCTTGTCACATCTAGAATCTTCAAAGTATAGTTTGGTGAACATGGTGTTCAGACACACACACAGGCGGTGAACACAATCTCCAGGGGGCTGATACTGTGCTTTCACTTTGATTTGAAACCTCACCTACTTGCTCCAGCCTTCATGGTGAGGACCATGTTGTTAGAGAAGAAATGCTGCTTTAGTAAAAAGAAAGGATGTGGTCAAGAGTCATCCTTGGACAAGTCACTTGGCAAATCTGCTTTATACATTATCTGTTTGCTCCCTCTCTGTTTATAACCTGGATCTCTGTGTTATAAGAGACTTCTGAAAACATTTTTTTCCTTATTAGTAGACTTATCAGATCGAACTGTACCCACCTATGACACAAAATATATAGCAGAAAATATGAAATGCCTGTAACTAGCCTCGTGACTGAGCTTTTTAATTACATTGAGGTCACTTCTTTGCCCTGATGATTGCTTTATTTGAGCTATCTTTGAAGCATCAAGGGTTTGTTTATCCACTTGCACTGACATGTAGCATTGTTCTCATCTTTCTTATCTTATTATAGATACATATCTGAGATATTTTGAGAAACAATAACAGATCCAGTGTCTTTTATCCTGAAGAATAACAATGTTTTGTTCATACATTGAAAGTGTACTAACATTGCAGGACCAAAAGGTATCTTCTTAGAAAGTCATCTGTGACAAGTGACTTTTACTTCCATTACACATACACATGGTCTCAATTTCTTGAAGTTTTTATAATTTATGGATCCTAAAAACATTGTTTTTTCTTCTGTATTGTCTTTTACATCTGTGTTGTTTTGTTGTTTTGCTGTTTTATCTGACATTGGTGTTACTGCAAACATTCTCTCTAATTTTTTATTGTTGAGTAAGGTGTCACTGGATGGTGAATATCTGGTTAATTCATGCTGTGTTATAACTCTAGAGCTTTATTATGAACTACTGCCTGGCTAGAAAAGCTTTCTCATTCTGATATTAATTCTTCTAATTTGGTTTTGAGGGCTATCAGTTATATGTCTAGCCATAAACACTGCTGCAATCTGGTTGAACTCAACCATTAAACTTCAGCTCATTTATCACATCTTCTGAACTATGTCTAGCAAAAATAGTTTTACTGTGTATAATCACCTATCGATAACACTTATAGAGAAGTCAGCATGGCTCCTCTCTTAGTAATGTGGCCTGGATAACAGCAGGGAAGAATGCAAGAGTAAACAACTTGTGCCTGGTATTGTGGTTTGTCTGTTCTTTTGCTGATACTAATCTTGAATGTATAGCTCACTGATTTTCAGTTAATTATGTACCATTAATAAATCAATAAACCACTTCAACCCTGATTTCATTTAAACCACATGAATTGGCCAATTATTTTTTGTGACAACACTAAGTAAAATTGAAGTAAAAGAAGATAATATCTCCAGAAAATTCATAATGAATGTCTACTTAGCACGTCAGTTTAGGTAATGTGGTTTTTTAGCAAGGTAGCTTGGGCTGTGTTAGTAACATGAGCTTTGTTCCTCAGCTGATCCTCTTGTTTTGGTATGCATGGCTGGCTCAGATAATTCCCTTAGTACAGTGATTTTGATAAAACCAATATAAAATAGCTGTAATCTTTTTTTCATTCAGAAATTTTGATCTTCAATCAGAAGTATAATCTTTCATAGTATTTTAGCATTTGTTGTCTTGTGCTTCAACTAAATTTCCATTAAAACTTCAAGTGCTTCTTTGAATTGGAAGGCACACCTGGGAACATGCTATTCTGATCACTCTATGTTGATAGCCATAATCACTTTCTGCAACACCTCAATGTAGGCCATAGCTCTGGCAGTCACTGTCTATGTTTTACCTGAAGGTGGCTGGTTTAAAAATAAAATAAAAATTTAAAATTCCAATTGGTAACTATAGTACCTGATGGTAGACTTTGAGCTTTTACCAAATGGGTTGCAGTGCTCCACACTATTCATGTATCTCTCAGTATTTAGTTTGCACATCATGTTAATAAAATTGAAAAGTTTTGTCCTTCAAGAGTATATATATAACGGCCAAAGAACCAGAAAGGCATGAAAAAGTGTTTACTTTCTGAGTATATATGCTGCTTCCAAATGCTCAGGCTTAGAATTACAGAGTTAATGGCTATTCTGAGCTGCTACTGCTGTTAGTGGCGTTGTGCTTTGTGTTTCAGCTATGTAACTCATACTGTGAACTTTTTCTCCAGTGGGGTGATGTTCAGAGATCCCTCTGAGACTGTTTCATAGAGAACTGCTTCAGTAAATTTATCAGTTCTGACTCTAAATGAGTGTCTTGAAAATGAATTCCACGCTAGGACAAGAAAATGCTTTAGATATGTAGACCTTAAGGACTGTTTCTGCAGGTAAGAAAGCTAACAGTATTACATATGTATGTTTTGCTGTCTCTAGCTAATGACTTGTAAAGGACAAGAATATGGGAATTCTAATATTCATTGTTAGTGATAAATGCTACCTCAATAAACACTTCGATGGAGTATTTCAATGTATATAAAACCTCTCCCAGAAAATACTGGAATGATTTTTGGTTGATAAAAGGCTCATGTTACTCATCTACAGGCTGTGACTTCAAGCTAAACTAATAAATCAGGAGGGAAAGATCTAGAAGGAGAAATAGGGTTTGATGCTCATTCCAAATATATTAAAAAAAAATAGGCCTCGGGATGGTTGTTCAAACAGTTTTAAAGAACAAAATATTTAGAGTTAAAATATCACTCAGAAGTAAATAGGAATTGTACCAATGTAGATGAAGTCATTTTATTTAACATTTGCATTTTGGCTAGTGAAAGCTATCTTCCCAGAAGGTTTGCAAGTTATTTCAAAAATTGAGAACAATACAGGCAGGTAACATTTTTGTCAGCAGTGTACTTTTGGTACTGCAAACCTTCAGACTTTATTTAATAGTAGTCTGCCTAGAAAATCAGCTTCACTCTGGATGGTTTTACATTGGCACGTACTGAGAAAAAGCCTGCCTTATTTAATTTCATGATCCCAACAGACTATTACTTGTGCATCAACAAATTAATCAGGAGGACTTAAAAGGTCTTTCCATTATTGAGTCTTTTGTGACCACTCTGGTGACTGCTCTGTTCCTTACACTCCTACATCACAAATTCAGGACAACCTTTTATACTAATTGGCAAAATGATCCGGTTTCACAGGTTATGGAAGCAGAGCTACGATACAGTGACAGTGGGAATAAATTCAGACTTGAGGTAGGCTGGTGGACAGCTGTACAAAGAGAGCTTTTTTTCAGTTCTGTAGTAAGCCAGAAATTTGTAGTGATGTCTGCCCAGTAATTTCTGAAACACTTCACAGAGTTGCAGCTTCTGCATGCTGTGATGCAGACTCGGAGGTTGGTTTCTGGGGACTACATAGAGCAGTCTGTGTTGATAGATGCTGTACTCCTCTTGGCAGGAACTATTAAAACTTCATTATTTGTAGGAACTATAAGCAGTTTTTATAAAGCTAATAAATGGTTGTTATGGCTCAATGGAGATATCATCAGAACCTAGTTTTAGGCTTATATGAAATGCATATATGTATTTCCACAGGTAACATTCTCAGAGTTTAACAAACTATTAGAGCTTTACAGAAGATTTGTATGCCGTGTACATATTTCTGAGACCGGATTTCTGCCCTTGGGGAATTGACACTGCTACTGCTCAAAGGAGAAGCTATCAAGGGAAAAAAATATTGAAAATCCAAACCTTAGCAAATAAAAGGTGTTTTATTTCCCCTTCCTCCCTTTGCATTTGCAAAAGTTTGAAAAATAACTGATATTGCAACGGTAGTGGCAGAAGCCACTGAGAAGATAAAAGGTTCTGGGAAAAAGTAAATAATATTAATGCTTCACTTTGTATTGTATCTTCATCCTAACAGCCTGGAAATACAGTTGCATCATGGATCTGACAATAGCAGGTTACTTTTACCTAGAGTAATGCTGGTTTTTGTTCTGTTGTCTCTAAAGTCTATGCATTATGTATCTGTGAATTTTCTGTAAGTAATGCCAGAGAAACTGAAAAGATATTTCTATATTGTATGTAATGCTGTTGTTTTGGATTTCTTTGCCCTGTATCCTGAGTAGATTCTAGATTCTATATATGAATATTTTGTATATTTAGAGATTCATTCCCACAATGTTCCTACAGCACAGACAGAACAGGCAAGAGGAGAATAATTTGCTCCATATTCAGTTTCATATTCAGTTTCATTTCAGTTTCATATTCATTTCTCCCTATTTCAGACATTATATCAAAAGGCCTCAGTCCCTGCACATTGGTCGTTTGGTCGCTATAGTTCATTTCCCCTTATGAATCTTTGTGCCATAAAATGCACAGATTGTTTTTACCAGAATTACTTTGTGGTTTGCCATATTAGAGCAATGCAGTCAAAGGAAGTTTCCTGAGGTAGTATTGCTGCAAGAGGTTTACAATAAATGGATTTTGTGGCAGGACCTTGGCATTTCTTGCCATATACAGCAATATTCCTTATTGTCAGCCCTTAGTTACAGTTTGCTACTCACCAATTTGGAATTGGCGTCTCATTGGAAGCCTTGATTCAGCATTTGCAAGTGGGGATCTGTATGATATTTTGTTGATTTTAAAGAGCCTTTGCACAAATGTGCAAGTTTATCAGTAAAATCTGACTAGAAGATTTTGGGTATAAGAAAAAAGATCAGCTGTTTGACATAGCAAGGAAACGCCCAAGAAAAGGAACTATGTTTAGGGTAATTTTAAACCCACTTCTTTTAGGTTAGTTACTGAAAGCTCTTTATTTACCCCTGACTGCATTGTCAGTCTTCATGTTAAATAACCATCCAGTACCCTGTTCCTATTTCGCCCTGTAGATTGAAACCCAGTGTGAATAAATAAATGGCAAGTGAGATGGCATCTGTTTTAATCCAGGGTGCTAGAAATAGAGACATGACTTTTAATGCAGGCGCAGACACAGCCCTTGGCCATAAAGGCTATATCAACTCCTGCTGCTTTTTTTCCTCTCCTGGCCCCTCTTTCCCATGAATAAAGTCATGATGGAAATTGTGCCACAGCTACATCTTCACTTGGGTGATTTGTCCTTTTTGGCTGCTACTGAGTAATTCTGAATGCAGACAGAAGGCTCATCCCAAATGAATGCTGTTAACTTATGTACTACAACACAAGTTCAGAAAACGTACATTGCTCAGAAAATATATGTGCAAAATATTGCTAAAGACTTTATCGTTGGCCTAAAAGTTATTAGAAGCCTGTTAAATATTTAGTTATGTATTTTACAGTCACGAGCTCAAAATTATGAAAATCTTCAAAAGCACCTCAAATCTATGTTTAAAAATATAAAAAGTGAAAATCTGTCATCTGTATAGGTCACTGTCTCTTTTGCATGGTGGATACCTGCAGTGTCCAGCTTAGCAGGCCCACCGAGAAGCTGATTTAAAAGCTTCTGATTTTTACATGTAGTTAATAGTTGCTTGTGCTGAACTGATATTTCCAGAATGGCTGTAATTTAAGTGTTGGCTTGCATTATGGTAAAGGTACATTGTACTTGTAGCTATGCTATTCTATATATCTGCAATACATAATGTATGTTTGTATAGACAACATCTTATCTCATTAATATGTACTTAAGATATTGTATGTGAACATTCCTATGACAGAGATGTTAAAAAAGCCTGCTCGTAAGGCTTGCATATAAGTATTTTGATTCTGAATATATCCCAGTGTTACAGGGAGAGCATACAGGAATCAAATGAGTGTGTGTAGCCTGGTGGTTTCCTTGCTTAAGTATAAAATTGCTGCTTGAGATTTCTGGAACCGAAATAAGCAGCCACTATTTCTGAATGCCAAACAACTACACAGGAAACATCCAGAAGGACAGACATTAGAAAATCCCTTTTGTCCGAGAAAGCAACCTTCACTTCTTGTAAGTCTTAGCTCACTGATGTTACTGCTGGTGGAAGCAGAGATAGAGCAGGAATGCTCTTGAAAAACAGAATTAAAGGACTCTCTAACAGGAAGAAAACAAAATGCTTATCCTTCTGGGAGGGAGGTGGTGGAAGTTTTTTCTTTTTCTGTTGCCTCTTCCCATTTTGCTTGTAGATATAGAAAGTGATTGAGAATAGATGGTAGCTGAGGACAGTGTGTGTGTGTGACTGTGCAAGACACCATATTCTTTGTTTAAGTGTACTTATGATCTGACCTTAAGTTGCAGATAGTGTTCCAAGACTTGTCTTTTCCAAGGGCAAGAGAGTCTGAATTCTCCACAGCTCTGCTGTTCTGCTTTTGGTGAGGTCTTGGCAGCAATGCTGTGCACATCACAAACTTAGGGTCAGATTGCAAACTCTTTATTGAATTAGACTCACTGTTTGCATTGTATTGTGAGTAGTTAGCTGGAGAAACCAGTTTCTAGGAGCTCTTGCTTTAATATTTTGCGTTTTTGGTATGAGTTTCCAATCTTCACCTGGACTGTCAGTTTTCAGGTCACAGTCTTTTTCTGCATTTTGGGATCTGAGGAGCACACAGAAAAGCACATACGGTATATTCACATATCTGATGAAAATAGGTTTTTAAGTTAATTAGATGGCTTTTCAATTCCTCAGGAGTGCCTGGTTTAGCAACTTTGCATTCATGGGAGTGATCTCATTGACTTCAGTAGGAGTCTGTATGAAAGGCTGTATGCTCAGAAGCCTTTTGCCATCAGCTGGCACTGAGAAGGATATTTCATCCAGTCTTTTCTGCAGATATGAGAATATAAAGGTATCTGTATCCAAGAGGCAATGTGCTATAAATCTCTACACCTTCCTAAGCTCCATGTCTCTGTTGGCCTATTGTGTGCTGTTAAGAATGAGGCTGCTGGCATTAGAGAAGCACAAAAAAGCAGTGTAAGTCTTGTGGGCTCTACCAGCGGTAGACCTGTGAATTAAGGCAGGATGTTGACTCTGGTATCTTTTCCTTTTTATTTCTTTAGAAGCCTCAGGCCTCTTACAGAAGCCCTGTCTATCTGCTATTAAGCAGTAAAAGCATATGTTAATAGCATCTTACTTTTTGATCCTCGGAGAGATTGACAAGCTCCATCTGGCATAGGCAGAAGTGCTATACTGTGAGAGAAATAGGAAGTAGAAGGTAGGGGGAAGGGAATAACTTATTCAGACTTACAGTCCTTGCATCCCAAGATCTGCCAAAGTGACCATCTTGTTCTTTGTAGGCTCCAGCCAGAGAAGCATCTGCCCAAACTTACAGGATCGCTCCTCTCTTTCAACATCACAAGCACAATGCTGCCTATGTCAGAGCCGGAGGCAAACTTAAATAGCTGTAGATATATGAAGGAACAAAGTGAAGGAATCTTTTGAAGCCCAGAAACCACTTTAAATAATTTAAGGATCTTCCTTATCATCCTACTGTTTTGCTTGGCAGTTTAGATGTACAGATTCGATGGCTTAGTTTGTCAGAAGGAAGGCAGGGGTTGGGTAAATGAAACAGATGAAATTTGGTTTTGTCTGTAGTTCATTATGCACAGCCTCCTTCTCCTCTCTTGGAAATAACTAGCTTTATCTAAAGATTTTGGATATTTATGAATTATGAAAAGCAGTTAACATAAAGGGTTTTTTTCCCGAATGTGTTTATCGTAATGGTGTGTAGCTCTCAGCAAGTAAGTGTATGACTTGATTTGCATTTTGCAGTTTCATACAAGTGTCTTATTTCTTGCAAAATACCTTTACTTACAGGATATATTTTGCACTTAAAATTAACAATCTGTCTTCTACTGAACAAAGTGAGAATGCTTGGAAAAAGGTGCACTGAGCTTTGAAATATTCATGAAGGTCTAAAAATGACTACTGACTTTTGTTTGCTATAGATTGTATTGGCTTTCACAGAGACAAGAATTGGCTTTTAAAAGAGAAACCCAAATCCCTCCACTTCATTTTGGGATGGAGGGGGAAAACTGACACTGTCTGATGATTTGTTTTCATGAGATGTCTGCATTAGCTCTCAAATTACAGAGCTGATTCGATGGAAAATTGCAAGAGGCTGCTCATTTGTGACTGACCCTGCCATCTAACAAGAAGATAGACCTTAGGCATAATTAGGTTGATGCTGATTTGATCGCACACACACACACACAAAGCTTAAAATAAGTCTTAGATCTGCAGAACCAAGGCGATACTTTGTCCTTAAATTGCCCCTTTTGTTAGTTGTCACAGGATTTTGAGATGCTGGATGACTGCTTATTAGAAATCATATGCCTCATTTAGTGGATTGAGGATAAAGTTATTTTTGATGATGCTTTGTGCAACTCTATTTTGTATGTATGGTTGGGAAAGTATATGCCAACATTGCACTGTGTAACTTGAGTGAAAGCAATAAATCTAGCAAGATTAGACTCCCTAAAAACCTGTTCCTGAAATGTTTTAAGCAGCCTTGCATTAACAACAGGTAAAATACCAGATTTGGTTAATGAAAGTAATGAGAATCTTGAATAGTTAGTGGGGAATTGCTATGACAGGTTTGCTTCCCTTTTCACTGGAAATCCAAGAGTGCATGAGACCCCACGAACAGAGGATTTGTCTGGGAAGGAAACACAGTGCTTAGTTCACTGTGAATCTTTATACATCTTGGAAGACCTGGATATTCTATGCTACCACACAGGTATGAAGACAGCCAGCAAAATCTAGAGTGGAAGACTTGTGGGGGCGGGGCTGGTTTTATAAAGCAGAGAATGAGTGAGTACTGAGAAATCTGTGAGATGTGTTAATTCAGCACCTCTCTAAGTCTCTCTTTAGTCTTCACTGCTCCTGTGGAGTATGGCCAGCCAATTAAACCGCCTCCACTCTGCTACTGAGTCTTACTCGGATGCCCATGTAGATGCAGAGGATTGTAATCTGCAACTGCCTGTACAGGTGAAAATTTTATCCAAACTCCCTGCTGCTTAAGGACATGGATTTCTTGCTTTCAAAAAAGTTCTTAATTATTTGTTTAGCTCACTACCTGTGCTAATAATAGGCTTGCAGAAAGACATTTTGCATGAGGTTGGGTATTTTGCTTAGAGATCTGATTAGAGGTGTATACAGACAAAATATACCTCTAAATGTAAACTGATATACAGCTATTATTCTGACGCCTTATATATTGCAATGGAAAAGTTTTTTGGGGGTCATTCTGACAACATCCCATACAAGTAAGTTTCAACTGTGTTTTAGCATACTTGCAGCAAGGATTGCTGTGTTTGTGACAGACTCCTCCACTTGACAAGGGAGTAGATTTGCATGGCTGAGTTAAGCCCTCTGAAAATAAGGGCTTACAATGAATAAAACACCAATGTACTGTACCCCTTTAATTACCATAGTTCTAAGACAGCATAGTTATAACATGTAATTAAATTTCATTGTATAAATGGAACATGGGCTGTGGTAGGCACATCTTTCATCTTTTGATGTATAATGACATTCAAAATATTCTCTAGTACTCAGTTGATAAACAACTTGAAGAGTCAGGGTCTACAGAGTAGCTTGTTTGATTTTAAATTTGTAAGATTGGCACGTGGTCTCTTTTGACGATACTGCATTCTGATGTGATCCATTTATCTAATGTCATTAACAGTACATGCTGAATGTACAATTAAGCTTGAAACTGTCAATGTCAGTGGCTGTTAAAAAAGGGTTGATAAAAATGAGAAGAGGAACCGCTGTTTTGTAATAAGCATCTGTGTTGCTTTTAAGTCAAGAAAAAAAATCAATGAATTTCAATATATTGCTGTCTTCATTGCCAATGTAATTCAATAAATATGTTAATTCACTTTTCTGAGCACTGAAGAGAGTTGAGAGCTTTTTATGTCATTTACTTTGTTAGTTCTGTTTTTCATGTTTTTTTTTTTTATTCTAGTTAGACTTTCAACTTAAGTCTAGTAATAAAAATGCTATTAAATTGAAATAGAGAGGAGATATTCCATAGCTCAAATTTTTATCAAACAGTGGTATTTTTTCTTTATTTGTTATCTTTGAAATAGGAATCCAGGAAAGAATGAATGTATGCTTTTATCATCAACAGTTCTTTTCCTGCTAGAACAAAAAAGAAACACTTTAAGTCCACATGCAAATTTTTGTCCAGAAATTTCTTCCCAACCACTTTGCTCGTATTCACCTTGAAACATGATAGATAAACTTCATATATTTTAATATTATTTAGAAATTTACATGTTCTGTACTTGCAGGAATCAAATCTGAAACATTTCTTTAAGAATTATGCCATAATACCATTGTTTGATAGTGAACTAGATAAACTGATGTAAGAAATACCTGTATTTCTATCTCTCTACCAGAGTTCTCTTGTTTTGTAGTAGTTGCATCTGTTTTCTAAAGAAAACATTAAAATACTGCAAAGCACAACTGTATATGAAAGGTAAAGAAATAATGCAAACTATTGTAAAAGCCTTTGCTGTTGTCATTTCCAGAGAAGCTTGGTAGGTGTGCACGTACTGGAAAGGAGGTGCCTGCTTATGAGTCTGCAAAGCTGCAAGCTCCTGTGTGTCTTGCCAATAGCTCAGTTGCTGTATTTTGGAAAAGATTGAGAGGTGATTGCTGAGTAAGTAGAAAAGAGTGCCTATGTTAGAAGCTCAGAATGCTCTGTTCTTATTGCATAGGCCCCTTCTGATTCTTCTTCCTTAATGCTTGCCTGATTTAGCTTCTAAAGAAGAGACAAGAAATTTAATGTAATTATTCAAATAAATACATATATTCAAAATGTTGTCCTGTAAATGGACAGGAGATGCGTAAACAAAGCTTCAGTTCATAAAGTTACCCTTCACAAGCTAATATTTCAGATAATAAAATAGCCATAGATTTAGCAGCTGAACTACTTTCAGTGTCAATGAATGTTTTCGAAGCAGCCAATCCTATGGTTGTGGTAATACTTTTCCTTGATTTTTATAAGACTGATGTTAACCCAGATGAGTAATCATTAGTAAAAATGGAGATTACTGTAACTGAAGTAAAACCCATTTAAGGGCCTTGACGCTGAATAATCTTCATCGCAGTTTCCTGAAAAAACTGGCACACAAAACTGTAAGTCTGGCAGCAAATATTGTAAACACAGCAACAGAGAGAGGAGAAAAAGTAGCCTTCCTTATTTTTAAAATGAGGCAAAGGCAAGCCTGTAAATCTGATCCTGAGTGAAATGTGAAGAATAGTATAAATCTTCCCAAGATACATCATACCAGTGGCCTGAAAACGTTTTGTTTTTGTTTTCTCCTGTTGTATTTTTGAAGAACTAGCTTTCTAGACTGGAATCCTGGCAATGACATCAACTGGACTTCACTAAAGTAGTTGGTCTGTAGAAGAAATGTTTCAGAGAACAAAGACTATGAAAGGAGTTATAAGGTGAATACAATGTCTTAATAGAATATGGTGATGGGTGGTATTGAGAAGAGAAGGACTGAGCTTTGTGAAAGAACTTCTGAAGAATTAATTTTGTAAAAGATCTCACTTTATATTTTAGTGATTTTAGGATGAATATTATGATAGGGCTGACAGAAAACAGTGCTACTTACCTGATAAAAAGAGAAGGGGAATACATACACTGAAAAGAACGTGTAACTCTGAAAAGTGGAATGATATATAGTCATAAGAGCAGTACAAAATGAAATGTCATACTATTTAGGACTAAAACCTCAACAGCTAGAATGTTCTCTGTTAAAATGGTAGAGGAAGAGAAGGGCTTGAATGTATTTTTTCAACCATGAGGTGATTGTACAGCCTCACTATGTTACCATGAAAGACCTTGGACAATTTTTCTATGCATCTGTCTAGGCACGTGGAGGCAGAGATAAACAAGTAGCAGTGTATATAGCCTTAACAAGAGATCATCTGGAATCATAGAATGGTAAAGGTTGAAAAGGACCTTTATTGATCATCCAGTACAACTCCCCTTCAGAAGCAGGTCCACCTAGATCAGGTCACACAGGAATGTGTTCAGGCAGGTTTTGAAGAGGAGACTCTACACCCTCTCTGGGCCCCCTGGACATTTTCTCTCAAGTGTGTTGAAGGAGATTTATTTGAAACTGGCGTGTGTGCAGGAAAAAACTGGTAATAAGGTTAGAGAATGAAGTCTCAGTAAGGAAACTGGAGGAGAACATCCTCTTTAGGCCTTACAAATTAAGCTGGAGAGATGATACCTGATAGGTAGGAGATACCTGATGCTGCTGCTGCTGCTGGTACCTGTATGTTGATAAAATACCAGAGATAGAAAAGAGTTATTTTAGCTAAAGGCCAGTGTTAGCATGAGAACAGATAGATACTAATGACTTCTGATTTAATTCAGAATCAGACTTAAAGGATCCTTCCAAGACTTTGGGCTCCCTCCTTTCATGTAGGAATATTGAAGGAAAAAGTGAGAAATGTCTTGAAGATGAATTATGATATCTTTTTATCATAGGAATTGCGTGATGTGCAATATATATTAGGCATTCTTCTGTACTTGGCTTTAAACTCAGTTGCTACGCTGTTTGTTACACAAAATTTCACTTCTATGAATGGACTCAAATGCTTGTGAGATGCATAGGTGTTTCAAGAACAAAAAAATCTTAAGGGGATCAATGTCCACTGCTGTTTTTTGCTGTGTGCTTATATGCTGCTCAAATGCAGGACCAGACAATCAGCCCTGATCACTTTTGTGGCCCTCTATCTATGATTCTATGATATCTGGCCCTGTATTTGAGCAGCATAGAGTGGTTCATCTCTGGTTGTCAGGCAGAGATGCACTGCCTCTTGTAAGTGCATCTTTAAAAGCTATAGCTCATTTAATATCCATATATTAGTTAGAGTATCAGTTGGGACCAAACCATGCTAAAGACCTATTATTAGACCTATTAAAGACCACTGATGCAGGCTAAATACCAGTGCCCAGGAGGGTTCTGTAGCATAGCTTAGTTTACCAGTGCATATGGAGCTGTTGAGCTTTAACTTTAGACTGGGACAGTGGCTTGATGAGCACATGAAATAGAAATGTTATTTCTAAAGTAAAGCAGTGAAACAGTAGATTAATATTTCATAGAATGAAACACAAAAAATTATTTAAAGAGCGTGGTAAACTGCTACTGAGTTAAATCTTTTCAGAAATAATGGATTTCGGAAAGGTTTTCCCTGTTTGTGCTTGATTCCACTTTACTAAAAGACAGAAAATCAATACTAGACTGAACAATAAGACTTTAGGAAGAGGTTGCTAGTTTGAAAAGTATTTTAATTTGAAATTCGGTAAAATACATACCAAATCAACAATCACTTGTGTTTAGATGTATCATTTGAGAATTTATCTCATCTTGAATACGGGCTCAGAATATATTAGACTTATTTCTTATCAATATTAAAGGTTTTAATTCCTTTTTCTGTTTTACCAGTTACCTCAGGCTTTATCTTCTTTGTATTCATTTTCAAATAAGCACCTTTGCCCTTCTCGCTTATATGCCCCATGTTTGACAGAAGCTGTTTGTAACCGTTCATAAGCCAACTTAAAGCTGTCCTTTGGATTCCTTCTTGAAATTCTCCTTTGTGAAGCATACAAACTACATTCAGGGAACTGGACTGTGTTTTGTATTCCTTGTCATTCTGGCTGTTATTGCCAAGCTCTTCCTTCTCTATCCATATATGAATACTATACTCATTTATGAACATAGTCTACTTGGAGGAGAGTTTTTAAATTAC
This sequence comes from Urocolius indicus, assembly GCA_013401255.1. Classification (NCBI taxonomy): domain Eukaryota; kingdom Metazoa; phylum Chordata; class Aves; order Coliiformes; family Coliidae; genus Urocolius; species Urocolius indicus. Next base: position 187,757 of record WBNH01008944.1, on the reverse strand, counting down.
TATTTAATTTTATATGTATATATACTGTTAAAATTTATATATATACACACATAAAATAGTTGTACATAAATATATATATGGATTGATTTTTTTTTATTGTATATTCCAAACATATTCCCTGAACACTTATTGAGGATGCTACTTACTACTGTGATATCAACAATTAAAACTACTGGTACAAAAGATGAACTGGAAGACTTCTGGATCTTGTCACGTGCATTCCTTTCCTTTAGTTGTTGATGCTATTTAATAATATATGCTTGGTACCTTCTGTATGCAAATTTTAGACTTTGTGTACGTTGTGATCTATCTGTGACTTATGGCATTTAATCATTCCCTGAAATGGATGGATGCACTGATGTCCATTATTAAATGTCTAATGTTAAAGCTACAAAGCTCTTTTTTTTAGTTTTCTGTAGCCAATTAGAATTTTTACTTGAAAGCAGTATGATTATTTGAAGGAATGTCCTCATATTCTGTATTTCACTGTTCAGTATCAAACGCTCAGACCTATGGATGTAGTTAAATCAAGAATAAACGATACATAAGTATAGTGCATCCAAGTGATTCAGTTGTAGCAGGAACTACACTCTGAAGTGATTAAAAAATTAACTGTTAGAAATTGACTATGATACAAATCACAGGAAACCAGTTCTGTTTTCCTAAGAATAAAAATAAGACTTGAACAGGTATTTCAATAACTATATTTAAGAACACCTTGCTTAATATGAAGAAATTAACAGTCTCTTTATTCATTTGAAATAGAAATGCCTTCAACCTTTTAAGGAAAGCAAGAGCAAATTACAGCCAAATTTTCATTTCACAAGTCATCTTCATCCAGGATAAGCCAAGGCCCCAAGGTCAATTCTTCAATTTGGTATCCTATTTCCATAATGTTATTCTGCAGTGTACTTTCATTATTACTGGAGCAGTGCTCGCTTTCCTATTAGTTTTATAAATGGTTATGTTAATGCCTTTTTGCAGACAAAACCACCTTTTGTTAATATCCCAGTGGATTTCTTAAGGATTAAAATATATTTTTAAGAAGCCATTGGTTCTATTTATATTTTTTCATTGATGATTAGCCCTTGTCAGCTACCCAAAAGTGGCATTGTTCAAACAGAGATCGAAGCAATTTTTAAGATGTGTTGAGTGATCAGCTTGACTGACAGAAAATAAATAATTAGAAGCTGAAAATTCTAACACTCTTTGTAAAATTTAATAATAACTAAAGAAATGCAATGGTAGGGGGAAAAAAAAGGGGAGTGGGGAAAAAATGATTCTAACCAGGGAATAGCCTTTTGTTAAGGCACAGAGTTGTATGGATAAAACTGTTGTCTTTGTCTTTCCTGTGCTGTTAGTAGTGATAAGATACCAGTTCAGCTCAGCTGATGTACAGCTGTTACCTCTAAAAACTTACCACCTTTTTTTTTTTAGATAATTAAATATTTACACAGTGTTTGATAGTGCACATCCTTGCAAGGAGGATTTATGTTTACTGTGCAGTCAAGTATTGAGTATAAAGTTCTCCTCAAACCTTACAGTGGAAAACACTGGTTCTTGGGAGTGATACTGATGAAATTTGTTTTTCTGAGGTGTCTTTTGATAGGAGGATAAGTTACTTATATATAACACTTAAATTTATTTAATAAAGTATGATGAAATAAGATGTTGGTTTTCCTTAGTCTATGTGTCTTGTAAACACAGTACAAACATTTTAATAAATTTACAACAAAATCATAGTAGGATAGTATTTTGCTTTGCTGAGCTATTGAATTAGAATATTTTAGTTGTAAGGGACCTACAACTATCATCTAGTCCACTATCTGACCAATTTAAGGCTGACCAAAAGTTAAAGCACATTGTTGAGGACATTGTTCAAATGCCTCTTAAACACTGGCAAGCTCAGAGTATCATTCACCTTTTTAGAAAACCCGTTCCAGTGTTTGACCACCCTCTTAGTAAGGAAATGTTTCCTGATGTCCAGTCAAATATCCTCTGGTGCAGCTTTCAACCATTACCACATCTCCTGTCATTGATTACCAAGGCAAAAAGGATCAGCATCTCTGTCTGTGTTTCTGCTCTTCAAGAATCTGTGAAGAGTATGGACAGCAATGAGGTCACCCCTCATCCTCATTTTCACCCAACTAGACAAGACCAAATTCCTCAGCTGCTCCTTGTAGGACATGCTTTTCACTAGCTCTGTTGCCTTCTTCTTGATGCCTTCAAGGACATTTCCATCCTTCTTAAATTATGAAGTCCAGAACTGCTCACAATACTCAAGGTGAGGCCACATCAACACTGAATACAGAGGGATAATCACCTCTTTTGACCATCTGGTTATGCTGTGTTAAGTCCAAGTTAATAAATTTATGAAGCAGATTTCTGTAACAGAAGATTTCTTAACGGCAACTTTATATCCCTGAGAACAGCGACCTCAGTGCCTACGTTTAATTTATGAAGTCAGACTGATAAATGTTTGATACCTGACCCTGACCTGCCGCAGTTAGAACAAAACAGGTGGGCTTAGCACCAACACAGCAGCCCTTTGGCTTTGTTCAGCATAGCTCAGGTTTAAAAGAATCTGTATTAATCAGGTTCTTTTAAAGATAAACCTTTCTCAATTACTTTTTTTTTGGTAGATCCTGACATATTTGTAGGTTTTGGAGATGTATGGTAATTTTTCATAGAGCTCAGGCACATTTGTCATATTGTCTCTGAGAAAGTTACTTAGGTTGAAATTTTCAAATTTGAGTGCTTACATATGAGTGTATATATGACATCTTAATAGCAGCCTGCTGGATATGGTTTGCTGTTGTGTCAATGGCTACTTGGGATAAACAGAGACTTAAAAAAAAAACAACCCGAAGGAAAGCGGTTTTATTGCAGTAGGTAATACTAATTCAGACTTGGGGCCAAGTTCAGGGGTCCTTGAAGTGACAGAGGCTTGAAGCAGCATCCCACGCTGTACAGAACGAATCAGTTTAGGTCCTCAATTTATTTGTATAATCTCAGAAAGATGTATTAACACATGTGAATGGGAACACTGTTATAGTTAAATTATGTCTAAAACTCCTCTGCATGGATTTAGCGAACTCCAGTGCACCTGCTTTTGGGGCTTTCCCCAAGTGTCCTGTTTCTAATTAGGTGGTGTGGTGAGCACCTGCCGTTGAAACTGTGCTCTAGGTTCACCTGACCTCAATTTAGGCACCCTGCTAAATGTGAGTTAAGAATGGACTGTCTCTCCAGTCAAAGTAGAGAGGCACTTCTGCAGGGTTTAATTCACCCTTCTTAAAATCTGAAATAACTTCTAAGCATACTCTCTCTTTTGCTCTTACAGATTCTTCTTTTGGAGATTTTTGCTATACTGTTCTTTGCTCCTTCTAAAAATCTCCATAGATCTTCCAGTGTATACATGCACATGCTGTCTATTAGTTAAGATACTTTATACTAAAAACTGTCAAAGGAAGGAAAGCAACTTCATATAGTTCCCAAATTAATGACAGTCTGCTTGCACATTGGTTGCTTTCTGTTTGCATCTGGGTCCCAGTACAGACTGCCATTCTTAATCATATTTTAATTTTCAAATAAATTGCTTTCATTATCCTTTCATTTACAATACCATGTGTGCATTACTGCTCATTAATGTTTGTCATCTACTTTGCTGAGAGTGGGTTTTTAAATAGCCATGGTTGCAATGCAGTAATTAAAGATGATCCATGTTGGTTTTGTAGAAATTATTCTGAAGCATTCTTACAAAAAAAAAAAAAAGGAAAAAAAAGGGAGCCCAAACCGAGTGCTGTTGAAATCAAATCCTTAAATATACAGAAGCAGCTTATCATAAGGCTTTGCCTGCAGGTAAAAAAGAGGGCACTTAACAATTCCTCTACTGGAATGATGCCTAATGATCATTCTGTATGAAAACTATATTTCTCTACAATTACTGACAGACTTGTTTTTGAGTATATGATTTTATATTCAATAAAACTAAGATTCCTTTTCACATTGCTGTGCAAAATTTTTATGCCAATGTTTTTTAGCATTGTCAGTTTCTATAGAGTAGATTCCTTCCCCCTTTTTTTTCAGTCCAGATACCAAAACCAGGAAAGGATTGAAACAACATCACATTGATTTTAAAATTACAGTTTTGGAACAGAATCCCTGTGGGACAGAACACAAAACAGTGGCAGTAACCTCTGCCCTGATTTCGGCCTAGCCATTTTTCATAGGTTGTATGTCATTATATGGAAATGCTTCCTGTATCTGCACCCGCAGTTACTGTTTGCTTGCCCTTGACACAGCCTGTGTGACTGATTTCACACACACAGGAAATTGTGGGTCTCTATACCTATGCCAATCCGATATTTGTATTCCTTTACTCCTTAAGTGTCTGTGCTCAGCTTTGAACATCTGGCTCTTAGGGATCCTGATGTAACTGTTCAAAAGCAATATCACTATTGATATGGAACAGGAGTAAAGGAACAATTGTACAGCATTAAAATTCAAATGGATTTTGGAGATATGATACTCTTTATGAATTGATAAATAGTTATTTTTCTTGTACTAATATTTTAACGAGCAACTTTGTAACATAACAGTCCTTGGTCCTAAGAGTTGGTGCATTTTTCTTGATGGAACTTGAAACTTGAGTCCTGCAATCACCTGCAGTGCTTTTGTGTCACAATAAGTGGTCATGGCTGAAGGACTCTCTCAGTTATATCAGGCTGCATTTGCTTCTAAGATGAAAAGATGAATTGCATTCTACTTCTTTCAGTCTGTGCCTTTGCTCCTAATGAACCTTGTCACCTCTCCATGACTAAAATCTTAACGCTCCCTGGCTCAGAGCAAAAAGCAAAAGAACTAAAATTACTGATGTTTCCAGTTTTTTTTCTACAGTTTATATAGCTTTGTGGAAGTATAGTGGAGGAAAATAATTTGGAAATATGAAAGCTAGGTGAAGGTAATATATTTGGAAATAATATTTTTATTTGATGTTGTCACACTCTGGTTAAAGTAATGCTCCATAAATTATGAAAGAGTAAGAATTTCAAATAGATTCAATTACTGATAAATTCAAAGATGCAAATTAATAATAAAGATATACATTTAACTATTTGAGCAACAGAAGACCTCCCTATTAGGACAATCTCTTACTTTACTATTGTACTCAAGCACTTTAAAAGAGGTGTAAGACCTCCTCTTAGTGTTCATTATCAGAAACCCAAGCTGGATGAAAACTGATAGTAACACCTCAGCTAGGGCTGAACACGCAGATTTTTTTAGAGTTTGTTCTTTTGTTATGGCTAATCCATTCATCAAAGCCCTATGGCTTTATTCACATCAAGATATGTATCTGTTTAGTTGAATGATTTAGATTTTAGTTTAGCCAAATCACCTCAGCATCTCTGTTCCACTTACACTCCTAACTTACCTGGCCAATTGCATATGCAAGGTTTGGTGAGCTGATCAGCTTAAAATATTTATTTTTTCTAAAACTCAGGCCATTCAGTATGAGAAAAAATATTGCCTTTGTTTGTTTGTCTCTTTGTTATTAGAAATAAAACTTCATCTTACTTGAAATTTCTCTGTTCTCATTTATGATAAAAAATGGAAGGAGATGAGTAGGTGAAGAAAGCGATAACCTTGCTCTAGGTCATCTAAATATATCGACTAGATTAAACTTCAGGTTTCCTAATGTGAAAGTATGGTGAGATTTGGGAGTATATCTCAAAAGTTATTTTCTCACTGAAAGAATACTAACAATTATGTCTTTGTGAAATGAATTAATCAGTTTCATTGTAAATGTAACAGAGCCTGTAGCCATATCACAGTTTATCATGATCACATAAGACATTTCATTCTAAGTGCAATGAGTACTTTGAAATCACATCTGTATAGGAATCTTTGGTGCCAAAGAAAGATGTGGTTCTGCTTCAGTAAATGATCTTCATCTTGTGGGCTTCCTGAAGGGAATGGTATGATATGATACTTGCAGCATTTTGCAGCTGCTTTGAACTTTTTTCAGGCTTTTCTAAAATTGTGGGAAAAGCAAGACAGCCATGGGACATTGAGGCTGCAGTAGAGACAGTTGCTTAAGCAAATAGTTATTTTCAAACATGGAAATACTCCCAGTAGCATCTCAGAGTTGCAACGAATGCAAATTTAGGCATGTGCTTAACAACAACTGAGTGTAGTGGAATTTGGATGGAAAGAGGCTGGGCAACATGACATCTTTCAGAAGTACTTGCAACCTCAGATACTCATTAAGTATTTGCCTTAAAACCAAACCTGAACTACGTGTGAAAGATGGGGAATTCCATGAGTGTAAAATTTGTTGCAGGATATTCCCTCCATTTTCTGGACATACGTAAATCTATCAAAGACAAAAAACTTTGAGGGCTTGCACCTCTCTGGATATGACTTGGGGATGTTTGGTCCTTCTTTGGGGTGGAATATAGGTAAACAAATCTATTTTCTAGTTTGAGTAGTATATCAGTAGGTTCTCTGATGCACAGAATGTCTCTAAGTGTATTCTCATATTTACAGCTTTGCGGTGGGTAACGATGTAATTCTGTATATGCAGATTTTAAAACACAAATAGAATGACAGCTACAATTCAGAATAATTCTGAATGGCCCCAGATTTGAATTTTAGTAACCAGATAATCAGGAAGGTGATCATACTAAAAATCATAATCAGAAGAGGTGCAATAAGGCTTTGTTATTCCTGTTCCAGTACATGAAGAGTATCAATATTCAAACAGAAAATCAGAATCTGTGCAGAGATAAAGACAGGAGACCGTAGTAATACTACTAAAGAAGTGTAACACTGTCAGTTTTGCATAGTTTGTCTTATTCTGGTCATGGTTATCAAGCTTTGAGGAATATCCCACCTACTGTGAGAAGACATCCCTCAATGCATTGAAGCTGCTGCAATAGCTTTAGAATAAGCAGCGAACACTTGGTTTTCAGTAATGTAATAGAGATCTGCACAACCCTTGTCTCTCTGTGTAAGAGGTATCAGTAGTGTCAGTACCGAGGACTTGCTAACAATGTTTAAAAAACCCCTTTGCTTATGTAGATATATTCTTCTGTTTGTTTTGTGATATTAAAGTAAACAGACCAGAAAATGATAGATGATTTTTTTTCAGTAGCAGTCACTGTCCAGATAAGGTGAGGGCTAAAAGATTTCTCTTCTTCATACTACATAATATGCCATTTTCATTTTGTGGTGCTTATAACCCTGAGTGTCACAGCTTTCTATTCTAGTCTGAATAGTCAATGAAACATTATGAAGCCGATAAGAAAAGCTGGTCCCTGTTACTTGGCAACGGCTGTTAAGCAGAGCTGAGTGCTGTTGATTGAGAAGATTAGCTGCCATAGATAAACCTCCTCTTTTTGCTGCCCTGCTGCTTATCTTTCCACCCATAACAAGTTGCATCAAATATGACAGCAGTCAGTAGTTTAAGGAGAATATGAACTTTGTGGGAAATGAAGTTTGTGCAAAAGACTTAGGGTGCAACCTTTAAAACCTTAAATTTAATTAAAATTTGAAGATTGTTTTCTCAACTTCAGGGTAAACATTTTTATTTGAGAGTGATGCTCCAGATGTGAGAGAAAAGAGATGTTCTGTTCCTACACTGTCCATTCATAAACACCGAAAATAGCAGCACGTAGTTTTAACTGTTGTCTCTAGCTCCTGTTCTTAGTGACACTGAAGAAATAAATCAAACACTTTGTAAAATTACTGCAGTTGCTAGATATGCAGAAGTTGGATTAAAAGATAAGAAATTGATAAATTTTAGTTGATGCCTTTGGGAGAAAATGCTATTTTAGATTAAACAAAAAGATCTGGATGCATCAAAATCTGATTGTATCTGTACATAGCTTGGAAACCTGTCTAGTTTTGGTATATCCTAGTTATGTTTCATCAGAGAAGGATTTTGTTGACTCTCAAATTAGAGCTAAAATATGTCTAGGGATAGAAGGTGGTGGCTTTTTCAGGATTATAATTTCTTTTTTCTCTCACATTATGAAACATTACTTTATTATTTTGCTTTCATTTGTGATTGTAAAATTTTGTGAACTTTTTTTTTGCTTTGGAGAGATCTTTGCAAACCTTCCTGTTGGACAGAACAGAAGCACAGGTTTGACTGGTTAAATAACTGAGGAATGGCAAAACACTGCTAGAAGAGTGAAACTGCTTAAGAAGTCTTTGTGCAAAGATCTGGGTGAACAGTTATTCAGCTAATAAGCGTTATAAGTTCAGCAATATGATTTAAATGTGTATTGTTGTTTACAATAGTCCAGCAGAAATTTCAAAATAACAGATTTTTGAGGTAGAGGCATTTTCTTCACTTAGGATCACAATCCTTTTTGTAAGCTTTACCAAAACATACTAAAAAAGATGATGATTTATCCAGGAAGACAATTCATCTGGAGTATAAGACATATACTATTTTGTGTGTATCCCATTGTTATCCCAAGCAAGAATGTATCACTTCATAAGCAATACAGCATGGAGGAGAAATTTAGAAAGATGCAGTTCAGAGCTCATTAGTAAAATATTATTTCAGTGTTTGTTTTTTTTTTTTCTGATCCTATAGTCCTGGCTTTGAAAAAAAAAAATTACATCTTTGATGAAGTTTGTTTCCTCATTTTGTAAGCACAAATATTTTGTTCAAAATTAACCTCCATTATTCTGTCATGTTTTAAGGAAGTGCTTGTGCTTAGTATACAGCTTCTGTGTTTAACTACTGAAATTACAGGAAATTACAGCTGTGAGCAGCTTAAATTCTGCCCCCAAACTTTAGTTAAATAATGGATTGTAATTGTGTACAGTGTATTAAAAAGCACATTACAACTTGTATGCTCAAACGTGAAATATTTCTTGTGAGCTGTATGTATTCTGTAAATAAGGAAGCAATTTGGCGATGTGTTTCACATGCATTGAGGAGTCTCTGTACCCATTGTAAAAGCAGGAAAGTCTTGCTTTTCAAATTCATTCTTACCATAATTTCTGACGTTGCAAATCTTAAGAGTTGTTGTGAACTGTAACATACAAATCTAAGGAGAATTAAATACTTAGGAAACTTTTCCCGGTGCTGTTCCTGATTTCTGTTCCCATATCATTTCATCTGTCCGTGGGCTTACTGGTAGAGACAAAAGATTGTCCTCTATTCTAAAGACTTCTGTGCTGGAAAAGGCATTTCACCGTAGGGCTTTTTCCATCCTGTAGATTGCTCCTCTCAATGTCCTTTCCAAAATTTATTGCTCATTTTAAAATTTGGACACAAGAACTCTGTATTTCCACACTGACCTCATCAATGTTGCATACTGAATGATGTAACCTCCTTATTCTAATTTATTGCTGGCATATTCATAAAAAACCTGATTACTGCTTTTGTCCCAGTATTGTCTCAGACTGAACACTGGGCTCTGAACTACGCAAGGAGGACTGTAGTGTCTATTGCTCTTCACCTATTGCCATTAGCAAAGCTGTGGGCAATGCTCTGTCACACAGTACAGCTGTGTCCACATCTCTAATGCATTGTGATAGAAATAACTTTTTTGAATGCAGCTTCTGATAGGTAAGCCTAGGTATGCAGCTTCATATTTAGCTATTGTAAAGCAGTTTGCTTGAAAACTGTCAGATGTTTCATGCTTTCCAGGCTGTCCAGCAGAAACTGTTAGCATCTCTCTGTCAAAGTTTGGGGTGAGGTTCTTGGCTGTTCCAGTGCTCATGCATAAGCTGCCAGAGGCAGCTTGGTGTGCTGTGGCTTCTATAGGCATGCTGATATTTCACGCTTGAGCAAGGTGCAGAGATTTCTAAAATCTCTCCAAAGAGTTTTAATCAGAACAGAGGTTACAACACTGTAAAATTTATCCTAGTTTATAGCAGTTTCCCTGCCCCTTCATAAAGGAACATGTTTAAAATTTCTGCATAACATATTTTTTCATAATCTAGGGGACAAGATGGAGATATTTATGATGATAATTTCATGCATATCTGAATTCAATTGCCCATGGTTGAGTTATCATCTCTGGGAGTATTTAAAAGAAGTAGATATAGTTCTTGGGGACATGCTTTCATGGTGAGCATTGCCATGGTGGGTTAAGGGTTGGTCTTGATCATCTTAAAGGTCTTTTCCAACCTAAATGATTCTGTGAATTCCACTCAGGAATAAATTTAGTAGTTCAGATTACAAAAGTAACCCACTATCTTAATAGAACTGCAAAGAACTAGAAAGCTTCAAGTTTGGCAAAGATCAGAAATAAACTAAGTTTGCTCTATTTGATACTGCATCAGATGAATACAAATGGAATGGTCATTAGTCATGTTTTCATGAGAATGCTGTCTCTTGAAAACCTGCAATAACTAAGTCTTAAAATGTAAGCTGCTGGCACTTAGCACAACTTTCACTACTTTTTTTTTTTTTAAAATACAAAATTAAAATTAATGCAGAAATTCGTTTTGCTGAACATGTTTCCTTGCAGAGTTATTTTTGCCTTGGGAATACAGATGCAAGAGCAGCTACCGTCTGATCACACAGTGAAGACATTGCCAACACCAAAGTGGTTCTTGGCACCAAGAGAAAATGTAATGGAGATCCTTGAAGTGACTGAAGTACATCTCAGTGATACTTGGAAAATTAGTGTGCATAAATAAGCATTGGTATATTTGCATCTCATTGCTTCTGTAAATAAATTCTTAGTCCCTCCAGTAACCTTTGCTCATAAATGCATATTGAGTGTAAGAAAATGGAATTGTTCATATTTCATCATTCCTCATTGCTCTGGCTTATTTTAAACAATGCAAGCAAGGGGAGCTCTATGACTTTTGTAGGATGGAGTGTAAACATCTTCATAATAGTTTCTCTCTGCTTGAAACTTGTTCTGATTTACTGTTAATTTTTGTCTTTTCACTCTGTTTCTCCCAATAATTTCATCAATAATTAACCAGGTTGCATAAACTTGTAGTCCTTTCACATAAAGGATCAGACAGTTCAATGCTTAAGGTTCTATGTGGATACCTCCTTTCTTTCCCTTTTTTTCTGCACTCTGGTTTATTCATCTCTTTCCAGTAATGATGTGGTCAGAATTTGGTGCGGTATTCTATCTTCTGGAAAAAAACTGAAAGCTGTTTCTGGATTGAGAATGGTATACAGCTCCCATTTCTCACAAACTTTCATGTGAATCTTGCAGCCCAATGTATCGATACGCTGAAGAAAAGAAAGAGCTTTATTGTAAGCCTACTAGTACTGACTTAGGCTTGAATTTAAAGTATTTTTCCTCTTGGAGGAGGATTTATATATTTAAGCCTTTCCTTCCTTTTTCTCTGTGGTACCAGTGCTGACAAAAAATGATGTTCAGATGATTTTGGTTGCAAACTCTTTGTTTTTTCTTGAGGACATCATAGCTAATACTTAATATGTAGTTTTGCTCAGAAAAGTTGTCTCAATATATTAGTATTGGAGCTTCTGAAAGGTTTTCTCAAGTCTGGATTGGTTGTGATCAAAATTAGAGACAGATGGTTTCTGTGGCTTACCGATTGTAGTAGTCATACAGTGGGTGTGGAAGATGTTCATTTGGTCACTCCTTTGTCATCCTTTCTTATCCTTGTCATAGAGCCAAAAACGTAACTTTCATTCCTTGTAGGTTACCTAGGCTGTGGAAAATTTAAGTTTAGTTCCCTAAGAAGTACCAAGTTATTCAAGCATTATTCAACTTGAACTTTAGCTCTAGCAGCACAAATTTAAGACTTGCTTTCTTTCCATTAATACTTTTTCCTGTCTTTAAAGTCCCTCCTGCCTTTTCTTCCCAATGCATGGCCATTAATTCTGTGGTTAGTAGGCCTACATATAACCTATTAAAACCAAGGTGAATTTCTGTGCTCTTGAATTGCAGAAAGCAGGCATTGAAATCTGGGCCTCTCATTCTTTTCACTGAATAACTTAAGAGCTTTTTGGTAGCGGGCAGCACTTCTTCACATGGCAAGCCTGGTCACTTCTTCCTTTGTTAAACTGTAGCTAGCTTTTTCATGGTTCCTTCCCTTCCTTCTTTTGCTATATTCAAAGCAGGATTTTTCATTTACTTTCTCTACAGTTTACATATTTCTGTTGTAACTGGAAAAAAACTTCTCCAGTGATAATCAGTGGATAATATTTTGGGACTGTACAATCCACCACTTAAACTAGCAGGTTAGCACAGGAATAGTTCCTGAAATGTTTCCCCTCTGTTGAAGGTTATATCTTTTATTTGATGAAGAAGAGTCCTGCAGAAATTTCTCTCAGAATTACTCCTTGACTCAAGGGGACCGTAGACCCCAGAGGAGCTATTTGCTCTCAGAAATGCCTTAGGATGATTTGGAGCTTTGCAGATCCCAGCCCTATCACAATATTTGCACAACAGCTAACTAATGCTGCTGTTAATGTGAACTCTGTATTTTAATATGAGCAATTTCATAAGCACTAATGTGCCTTCCAATTATTTCAATCACCAGAAATATTCTGGGGTATTAGGTTTGGAATTTTTTTTAGTTGAAAGCAGACTGGCCATCTACTTTTACCTGTAAATATCTGTGTCCAAAGAGGTGGGGAAAGGCATTAAATCTCGTTAGAGTTCTTTTACAGAGCTGTTAGGTGGTCTGGCTTTTGTCAGAATTTACAGTTGCCTTTGCCTTCCAGGCAGTGTAGTATGTTTAGTAGCTGAGGAAGGGTATATTTATTGAATTGTTAGTAAATGTATCCATTGCATGGTAGTTTCTTGTTGAATAATTTTTTTTTTCAAGTTTAGAACATCTTATATTGCTGCTTTCTGCTTCTTATGATGTTTCTATGAAGTCTGCAACATCAATCTACAAAAAAATATGCTTTGTATTTTATTTACACATGACAATTTACTTTTGTTACATAGTGTTTCGTGCCTTACTCTAACAGGACCAGAATACCACCACATACTGGTTTTAAAACATTCTATATGTACTTTCTTCACTTGCCTTAACAGTGCACCACTTCTAGAAACAAATAACATAGAGAAATGGATCTGAAAGCAATAAATTTAGCAGGTAAAGAGTGTGTGATCAAGAACTGATCCCTGAGCAGGAAACTGTCCACTAGATGCCACTAGTACTGCTCAGAAAGGGAAATAACCAACGACTACTGAGGCTGCACAAAGATAAGCTAAATAAAATGGTAAAGGGCTTTTAAAAGTTTAACACAGGGAGATTGCCTCTTAGGAAGACTGCATTCTCTGTGGAGCGCTGCAGGTTTGCAATGCATTTATCCATGATTGCAAGCAGCAACTTCTCTGACAAACTGCTCCAGTGAAACTTGTAAGCATTTGCTCTTTGAAAGCATTAGAGTAATATTTTGAAAATATTGCATGAGAAATGACACTTTAGAAGCCACTGTTGCTCTATCTGTATGATCTCTACTTGACTTATAAAAAGAATTTAAAAGTTAAGGTATAAATTATGAACCTTTTCAAAAAAGGAATATTAAAAATATGCTGTTTGCTGAAGAGTTTACTTGTAAATTTATGTTGAATGTGGGTTTGTGGACTAATATCTTCTGAAATAAGCCTCCTGGTATGCAATTTGATGTCCTGTCTTTAAGGAACTGTAACATTAAAATTGTGTTGTTGGTTTGCGTTAAAGGAATTGGAAAGCAGACACTCTACTGGAGAGAAATAGCAGGGGCAGAATAGTAAAATCCTGTAACGGTCTCCTTCATACTTCCTAAAACATTTACCACCTGTGACCTTGAAGTCCAGTATCATGAGACTTTTGAGATGCAAATATTATGCTTCCCATTGTAAAATGATTTAATATTTCCAGTAGGCAACTCAGGCTCTAACTGTGGGTTATAAGACATTCAGCACTGGCCTTTTCATTAGTTCTGGACTACTCCTGGATCTTGCAGCACCTTAAACCAGTAGCTGGGGGAAGGGATGTGAAATAACATCCATCTTCAGTGAAAAGAACAAATCCTTCTTACAGAAGGTTAACGTTAAGTTGCTGAAGAATGATGCCCACTGAAAACTCTGCAGAAACACTGGAGGAAGTTCTCTGGTTAACTGCAAGAGCACAAATGATACAGTCAAAGATGGGAGCAGATGCCAGGTGACACAGCTGGGCGCGTGGGCTTTCTTGTTTACATTATGGCCCAGGAACAAAACACAATGCCTGCACTATGGGGCACAACATTTTATATAAGGCTCTACTTTATATTTTTTCAACAATTTTCAGGTAATTAGGGCAAGGAAGCTGAAACATTGGTCTACCCATGTATGCAAATACGGTCACTATCTGGAGAGCTGCGTCCTTTCCAGCTGCTCCAGGAAGTTTGAAGAGCAGAGTTGGGTGCTTCAAAGCATCTGCTTGAAGGCTCCTTTGCAAAGGTCACTTGTCAGCGCCATGTGAATACTCCACTGCATGTAGTTCTAAATAATTAATTACTGCAGAGCACAATCTTTTAATTTATATCAAGCTTTCATCAGCCTGCAGACGAATTCCAGGGTCTATACCAGTCCTCATGACTTTGCTGACTAGCAGAGTACACTCAACAAGAACTAATTTTTTTTTCACTGGTATTATTCACAACTATGCCAAATCTTGTAGACATCTTGGTTTCAATTGTCAGCTTAGCCATACTTACTGGTTCCAGGAAGGGATATGTTTCTTTAGAAAAGGACAGCTTATCATACACTGAGCATTTTTTTATGAAAAATGCTTAAAAAGAGTTCTTAAAAAGAGTTTAAATCATCAGCTGCCCACAAAGAGTCTTTCCTTCGAGATGAAGGTGATCACTGGGTGCACGATTTACAAAGTATCTGTTAAGCATATGATGCCTGTCTACCTTACCAAGAGAACATGCTGCCACAATCAGCTCTTCAGAACTGTTTCAAACTACAGATTTTTGTGCTCTCATTTTACATAGTTCAGTACTTAGATGTCAGTCCTGAATGTAATGTGGTGCTACCTTCCTCAGTAGGTAATAGAGTTTGTAAATATCCACTAATTCATGACAAATGGGCAATGATAAGTAATTTAGATGGAGTTTTTCATTTGCACTCTCAAAAATCATGCTTCCAGAATGTATGTTTTGACTTGTTCACAGTTTAATCTATCAGTTGTCACTTTTCCCCCTAGACGTTGATAAATATTCAGTGTAAATACATGTACCATGCTCCAGGGTGTTATCTCTTATAGAAAAGGTTCATCTGCCACTACTTGAGATCATATTGGGCACTTGGGTGACAATAACTTTGTGTCCTTTAATCATTGCATCTAACTTTGTAATATATTTTTGTCAAACTTCAAGATTTTAAGTAGCAGCTTGTAAAAATTTATGCTTGTGCTTATTCACAAATGTTAAACCTATTAGCAGAATAGCCAAATACATAAAGAAGTATGTTACCATCTCCTTGGGTATATTATTCTTCTTTTTTAGTCTCTTCTTTGGAAACAAATGTAGAAGTCAT
The DNA here is from genome assembly GCA_013401255.1 of Urocolius indicus. Classification (NCBI taxonomy): domain Eukaryota; kingdom Metazoa; phylum Chordata; class Aves; order Coliiformes; family Coliidae; genus Urocolius; species Urocolius indicus. Next base: position 172,275 of record WBNH01008944.1, on the reverse strand, counting down.
CCAAAAGTCAATGTTAGCATGCTGTTAACACAGATGTTTACAGGTCTAAGTATAACTTATCTGAAATTTCCATAGTAATACCTTACACTACTTTTTGCTAACAGTTAGCAAATGATAGCACTTTAGTAGCAACCATATGTGTATATTGATAGTGTGTCTCAGCTTTCTCTCATTCTGGACATATGTAAAGAGCAGATGTCTTGCATATTACTTTCTCAGAATACAATTTTAATCAAAGTTCAGGCTAAACACTCTCCTAACAGCTATAGGCATACACTGGATGGTGGTTATTGAAGCACTGCTCATGCTTTGAACTTCCTCTGCTATATGACTTTTAATGTAAAATCGGAGAGCTTTTCCATTTTCCTTTACCCTTCATAACAACTCTGGGCAATTCACTCATTGGAGGCTGTTAGAAGTCAAACGGGTGCAAGATGGTGCTCAGATGCCAACGCACTGCAATGGCTCCACACTGCCTTGCACTGGACTTGGATGCAGCAGGCCTGGAAAGATTCACTTGCTGTATTTACTTGCTGCAAAGATCACAGTGCTTTCTGAGAGTTCGTGGTACACTAAGATAGACAATTTCTAAATATTAGTTGTGATTTTAAGGAAAAATGAGATTTGTGCTTGACTGAAGCCATTTCTGAGTTTAGGCTACATCTACCAAATAGATTTATTGGAAACAAAAAAAGGGAGGTGGGAGAGATTTTTACAATTTCTTTTTCTGTGCAATACCTCTCCTTTCCTCCCCTCTCTCCCCCCCATGTAATTTTACGAAGTTTTAATTAAAAAGTACCTTGAAAAGTGAATGTTTAAACTCAATTTGATATTTTAGCTTTTAAATCTTGCCACAGAACCCTTGCAACCAAAGAAAAAAAGAGGAAAAAGCCACCCAAACCAAATCAACTAAAACCAACCCTCCCCCTAAACAAACAGAACCTAGGAAAAATCTCTCCTTTTTTGAAAAAAAATACCCTACTGAACTGAACTATGAAATCTACTATTTGCACAACTCTAGTCTATCGATAAGCCTCACTATAAAGACCCTCTGTCTTTTAGAGATGGTATTTGCCAACTGCTCCTTGGAGCATACTGCTTCTCCCCTCTCCTCATACTGCATTTAGCAGAGCTGAGCACTATTTGTGATTGCAGCCTCTTCAAAGCTTATTATGCCCAAATTTTAAGTACAAAAGCCAAAATAACGTGCAATTTCTCCTTAAGCAATCCCAGTGGTTTTGGATAGATTGTATAAGGCAGTGCAGACTCATGTGCTAATTGTTAATTTTAGAATTTAAATAGGTTTTGTTCTATTCAAAAGGAGTAGACCAAAGGTTTAGGAAAATAGTTTAGTTTTAGGAAAAAAGGTCAGGTCTCTCATAGAGTCTGTGAGTAAATTAGCTTTTGCATCCATGGAGATATCTGTAAATGATACTACAAAAAACCTAATTTGTGCTGAACATGCATGCTTCTCTGGACTCTAAAATAAGATTGTTCTTAAGCTAAATATTGTTAAAAAAAAGGGATTATTAGTTGTTTATATAAACATAGATTAGTAGCCAGGAACGGTAGAATTCCAAAATGGAGCTGGCTATTTCAAGTTATTATTTGTTTTGAACAGTTTTGTTTTTAAACACTGAAATGTTTCTGAATCAAGATCTTATCTATTTCTGTTATCCATCCTGATATTTATGTACTTTTCTTATTTCCAACTGCAACAGGTTTTTAAATGGAGATGAATACTTTAAATCTGCTCTTAGGCTGCTTTATACATTGTATGGCAGAAAAACCAAACGAGATCTGTGTATAAGGCTTCTAAATTAAACACAGTTTCCAATAACAAAATTAGGCTGAATTTTTAGTTTGGATTACCTTAATTTGACCGTTGTAAGTGACAGGAGGATTGGAAAGGCAAAGAAATAAAAGTTGGCTAATTTCAATGAGGTATTTGTGTTTAACAGTGAAAGCTAATAATGCCCTTTTTTCCTGCATCCTGGGTTGGTTTATTTTCTTTTATGCCATTATTTGTGTTTAGTGAACAGCTGTGCCAGTAGTTCCCATTTGCAGTCTTTTAGCTCTGTGAAGTAGCAGGGAAAGTAATGGACATCTGAAAATTAAAATTTACCATTATTTTCTGCTAATCTGACGTATCTATCCTTTTTGAGCATAGATGTAATATCAGAGAAGAAGTAATTACTGTGTTAAAACTAGTACTGCAGTAGAATATTTTGCTAATTAAACTTGTTGCATTTAAATTGCTTCCTTTGGATCACTATAGAGAAGAGAACTGTTTTGAACAATAAATGAAACCACTTTCTTTCTCAGAGGCCTAGAATTGCAGATGGTCAGATTGTATGTGAAGCACCTAGGCTCTGAATTAGTCTTTTGTATGAAAGAGAGAAAGGTAATTTGAATGTTTGAACTCCCTGTTCCTCCCACACATACACAGGAAGCTTGTCTCAAAATGAACAATTCTCTAAATAAAGACTGATAAGAAGCTAAATTAATTAGAAGGTGTGATTTGAAAAGACATTGATGGGAAGAGTCTGTCATTTTAGACAAATGGAATAGAGCTAAATAAATTAGGCCACATTAATATCTCATTGTTCTGTGAGCAGCTTTCTTTTATTGCATTCATTAGAGGGTACTTCTTGAAATGAGCCTTTACTCGCCATTACGGATTCAGTTCTCATTTACCAATGCCTAACACACAGCTCCTGCATTAAAAATGTTTCAGCAAATCCTCATAGTTTCTGCAAATTAATATTTATATTTTTGGATGTTGCACTTTTCTTTTGCAATGTAGTAGGCGCTGAACATTAGGTTTTTTCCCTACTGAATTGTCAGTAAAGAAGTCTTGCATCAAAAGATTTGGGAGGCAGAAGTCTGAAATTACTTTATAAAATAAACTGTATGCTTAACTTGTACAATAGAGTCTTCTTCCAGCTAATATTATTTCCTGTATTTATTTATTTTGATAGAAAATACCCTGTCTCATTATTTCAGGAGGCCTTTGATAGCTTTTTAAAGTGTCTTTTAAAAGATTCCCTCAGTATATAATTAGGATTCATTGGAAATGCGCATCTCATCACACATTTCTTCTTCTCAGAAAACGAAATGTTTTATTTTCCTTTTCTTCTTCTCTCTCCTGCAGATGGAATATTTGGGAGATGTCAACGAGTACCAGTAATAGACATCTATAAATATGACATTTCACCCCCTGTTCTTCAGCGCCTAAGGATCATCCTGGAGAAGCTCTCACAGAGAGGTATAGTAAAAGCTCTGGAGTAGGGTTAGTTGCACTGGTGTTTTCAATTATTTTGTGCTCCCTCTGAGGTGACATCTTCAGAAGTTTTCATTTGCAGCGTGTTTCAGGCCCAATAGTGCAGACTTTATAAAAATTAGAAAGCCTTTTGACTCACTGAATCTGCAAGAAGGACTTGGTGAAGCAATTTCAGGAGAGGTGCTTCCTCCCTATGTAGTACAGGTCTGTGACTGACACTATACAGTAAAATTTTAGCATCTATGAGTGCTGGTGTCATATAAATAAATCAGCAGGAAAGAAAAATAATTTGCATTGTATACTTTTGCACCACAGCATGTTTCAGGGTGCATGGGCAGAAAACACACAACTTCCATTTTTTTCTGGTTCCAGCTGAAAACGGTTTTTAACTTTCTAATGAATTCAGATAAGTAGTACTGCTCTAATTTCACTACAAGCTCGGTCTACTCTGTTCCTTTTAAATTTTATGAAACTTTTTGAATTACTGTACTCTTCCCAAAGCCAGAAAGGATGTCCTAGGTTCTAAACGGTGTTACTTGAGCTGACAAATAAAAATTTGGGTAAAGTGAAAGCCAGTAAGGTGAACAGACTTTTTAGGTAGTAATACATGAAATAAATCTCTATTCTAGGACCAAGAAATCTTTGTAATTGAAATTGTTCCAAGAAGATTGTTGGAATTGGTAATTTCGCACTTGCATCATCAGTGTGGGTGTTTGCTACTAAATACTTCCCAGTTAAAATCTCATTTATAACCTAATAATTTTATATTGGTATGACGCTACTTGTGGAAAAAAGCTGATTTCCTAGATGTTCATGACTCTATTTAGGGACTAGACTTCTAGTTTGGGAACCACTGTATTTAGAGGTTTCAGAAGATTTCCATGGAATTCATTTCCTGTCCAGCAACCCATCTGAATGAATCAAGCTCAGCAAAATTTGATTGTAGTAGCTCCTGGTTTATTATCAATTAGTTATGTGTGTATATCTATGATTTACATGAATAGTACTTGTGTCTCTTTCACTTGCCATTTTCCATAGGCAAATTTATTTAGTTAGTTTTCTATATTTTTAAAAAATTTTATTTTCTAGAAGCAAATTTATGAAAATACTATTTCATCAGGGCAACATTCTCTGAGTGGAGAAGCTAATATCTGCTTTCTGTTTGAATATGGAGAAGAAGGAGAGGCAAATTTATCACAGTAAGATGCTTCAATTGATATCTAATTGATCTTGCTTGCATTGAAAGCCAGTAGCCATTTATATTGCCTAAATATCAGTGATGAGTCCTGTGTTCCTTCATGGGCATGTCACAGGATGTCAGACATGAGAGACCTGAAGGAGACCTATGGAAGGGGACATATAGACGGGATGCTTCAGATTCTTACTCTCAAAAGATGTGTTACCTGTCTCCATCTCCCTGACTACCATAAGATTTTGATTAGTTCAACTGATTTGATGTGACCTCCTCTATTAAGTGCTTCTCTGATCAGTAAACCAACCCTTCCTAGGATGTCTGTTATCAGCAACTCACCTCTCTGGATGTATCTGTTGCAGCAAACTGCAGTATGCTGCTTTTAAGGAAACTGGGCATTCAAATTTCTGCTCATCTCTTTTTTTTTTTTTTTTTTGGTAGCAAAAAAATAACAAGGGAAACACTATGAAATGCGGAGAATTAAAGCACTTTATCTTTTCTTATGCGTGACATTTAGAGGTGCATACACAAATGTATATATACTTTGAACTGATATAAAACTTTTGCTGACAGTTTTTGTGGCCTGTGGGTATCCAGCAATGAGAATCTGAAATATATCTGTAAAAGATAATAGAATGCTAGAATGCTCGTGTTCAAATGATTGATGTGATAAAATAACTTGTTTTGTTTGTTTGTTTGGTTGGTTTTCTCTCAGTATCCTTGACAAATTCTGAATTGTTTAGTGAAGACAGAAATATGGAAGGAGTGGAATCAATATGGGCTATCAGATTAATGGATTGCTGACATCATCTTGTTCAGAGAAGACTGCTGTTTGCTAGCGTTATCAGATGTAATACATCCAGCCTTTAGGTGATGTTTTCTGTCTGTGATGGTCACTTGCACAGTTAATGCTGTTCTCTTGCAAACAAAAAAGTTAGGTAACTTCAGAAAAGAGCTTCATTTTTTAATTTTTTTCCCCCCAGAAGTCTTATTTCCTTTGTCTATGTGATACCTCATTCTTGTCCTCTATAGAAGAGTACTAGCTAGCTTCACTTGGTGACGACCTCTTTCCTTGGAAAGGATAGGAGACAGCATCTGTTCTCTCCCTTTTGTAAACAGTGGGACAGTTTTCTCCTGGAAGACTGTGTAGTAAGTCCCATTGTAAGCAAAACTTTTAGTAATATCTGTATGGAACATTTTCTGTTTTTATAAGATGTATATACATTTAAAGACCACATATTTTGAAGGTTATTAATTCAAGTGGTTTTCTAGGTTCTTACATATTTATTCTTGATGTCTTCTTCCAGTATTACTACTCTCTTCTTTTCTAGCAATAGTCTGTTGTCATCAATATCCATAGAATTTTTTAAAAATCTATCTATAAAAAGCCTTGTAAAATATATGTTCTTTCTTTTCTATTTGCTGATCACTTCTAAGTGATGCCAGTATATTTGAATCATGGTTCAAATGGAAGATTGCATAGTCAGGTGCTGTAAAACAAAGGACAACATCATATGAATAACAAATAGCATTTAGGATTCTGCCGGCATGAAATGTTTCCTACAACAGAGAAGCATACAACAGAGGCTTAGATGAGTGACACACCTGATGATAATCTGTTTAATAAAAGGACTGTGACTAAAATTGAATTCAGGTTTCATAATGATATAGTTTTTATGTCTTCTTTACACATGGAGTCTATCTTTATCTATGCTATCTACAAGTAGATTGATGATAGAAATGAGTGCCTTGGAATATTAGTTTTCTACAAAGAAATGATCTTTTAGCATTCAAATACTCTTGTTCATGGCACTTTCACTCATACTGTCCTTGAGTCAATCAAATCTTTCAGAACACCCTTCATGAAGAAGATTTTCAGAAGATTCAGTTTTCATAAATATGACTATATAGGAAAAGCCTTTCTCACAGTTGCTGAAACATGATGAATCTGTTTCTGAAGTTGCCAGTGCTATGTTTTATAATTTATGAGAAGTTGAAGCATTTCTCATTGTCTGATAAATGTGAGAATCAAAAAGATGCTGTTTAGATAGGGCTAAATCATTGGAAATGGGAAATGAAGGCAATGTCAGCATTGGGGGGTGAATGATTAGTGACTGAAGTAAATCAAAATACTTACACCTGTGGCTGGTCTTCTGCATCCTCTTGTCTAGCTTGGGAGAAAATACCTCTTTGAATATACCAAGAATGATAAAACATCTGTGTACTTCCCTGTTTGAGCTAAAATGAGCAAAAGACTTCTTTTTATTTTTCCCTTAAATTGACTAAATAGATTATAAAATGTTTTGTTTTCTTTCTGTCCCAACATGATTGTGCATGCAAAGTGATTGCATCGTTAAGATTCTTAGCAAGACTGTGGAAACAGTTTCATACTGATGGTGGACTTCTAAGACTAGAAAGTGAGAAAGGAGGACTAATCGTGGTGCATTACAACTCAAGCATGAATACGTATATAGTACTTGAATATCAGCATAAGCAGTAGTAAAAGAGAAGAGTAGTATTTCTGTTTCTCAACTTGCTTAGTCTGAGACACATTTACATTGTTTTATGGAATAGTTTCTAACCAGTGATTCAGAGTAGCTGATAACATTGTATGTGCTGAGTTTCTGTGAAAGTGCAGCTGCCACAGCAATGAACATTACTTGACGAAAGAATTCAGAGATGGAGCCTGGAGCACACACTTCCTTAAAGAGATCAGAACAAGGATATTTGCTTAGGGTCACAACAAATACCCGTCTGACAGGATTCTGCCTCTGGAGAGTGGCCACTCTCCTGTTTTGCGAGTACCTGTCTGAGCAAAAATTGTTTGGAAAGTTCTAGCATGTGGAAGCATTTTGTGGCATTTCTACCTTCTCAGCTTATGTGCTTAGTGGCATGTGGTTACCTTGAGATAGAAATCACATTTTTGTGCATGCTGTATGTCCTGTGTACTCTGTTTCTAGCACAGTTTGCCAGGGCACTGTGTATTAGAAATAAAACATATTAGACTAATAATTACTAGGTAGCTTCTGCCTTCTGTTATAATCAAATTACAGCTGTTGTGACTACTGCAGGAACCATGCAGAATGATAGATAAATGTTTTTGGGTTTGTTTATGTAAGTCGGAGTCACTACTGTTTCCTGAGTCTGCTTGTTGCTACTTTATCTGTGACATCTTCTTGTTCAAAAGTTTACTTTCAAGGAAAGGAATTTTGTTTCACAGTATTACAACGTAAGTCCTGCTTAAGATACTCATTGCAACCCCAGATGCTCTTGACAGAGAAAAAATATTTGTGCTAAATTAATTCTAACCAGTTAAGTGTAAGGGGATTAATATAACTTTGCTAGAATAATTTTATACTCTTACAGCAAATTTGTTTTAAAAACTAAAATGATTTACAATCAGTTAACTTGAAAATTGAAATGAATGTGGCTTGTCTCATACAGCTTGTGAATTATGAAGGGGTTGCTAAATATTTCAGTCAGGACTATTTTTCAAGGCAACGTATCATTTGTTACTGCAATGGAGGTAATGGACTTGCAAGTAAATTTTTGTAAGCCCATTTTTTGGTATAAACTTAAAAGGAATATTGCAGTTCTTGCACATATTTGCAAGGTAAGTATCACATTGTTATGGAGGTGTATAGGAATCTGAAACCCGGAGGGCTAGGAGAAAGCAGTTTTTTTTTTGCATTTAAATATTGATATAAAGGAAGGCAAACTCTTCTTTTGGCCTTCAGGTAAAAATAAAAAAAAAAAAAAGTTTTACTTGAAAGAGCAATGTGTATACATCAAATTTTCCCGGCATCAGCTTGCTCTAGACACGTGCCTATATATAGCAAATTCTCCTCCTATATGGCTGCTGAAGCCAGGAATTGAAGCATAAACTCTATGACATGCTACACTGGAGGAACTCAGCTGGGACTGGATGTATTTACCTTCTCCTTGTGTCACTGTCACACTGCCTTAATTTTGGGCTCAATGGACAATAATACACTAAAAAAAGCTGCAAAGAGTTCCTGTCTTTTTTAAATGCTGAAGCACCACTGATATTTTTTGGCCTTCAAATACCTAAAGAGAACTTTAGAAAACTAAGAATGGGTTTCAGAAAAAGTGAAACATTTTATTTATAATGCAACAGAACGATTACACTTTGAAATACTTTTTTAAACACCTATATGTTGACCAGCACAGAAAAAGGAAAAAAAACACACTTTTTTTCCATTTGGTTCCTTGTGTGGCTGCTCTGCTTACCAGACCTAATCTGATGGGACATTTACTTGCTCCATAACATATAAGATTTTTGTGAAACACATTGTATTTGGGAAATTGCTATTTATGAACAATTTATTGGCATTACAAAAATATTTCTTATAAGATCAAAACACATTCTACGTATTGTGGGAAAGAGAAAATCTGGAAGAAAACTTTAAAAATACAGATTTAGTTTTATTTGTCTCCATAACACTTAGGTAAAACTTTTTGATTTTACACTGTTTGAATAGTGCTTTTTTTGGAAGATACGTATGTCATCCCAATATCATGATGTTGCTTTTGTTTAAAAAGAATGATCAGTCAGAGCTTTTACTTGATTTTTTTTAAATATATATATATAAAATAACACATTAGCTAATACGTTTGATAGAAAGGAGAAAAGGTCTGCACGTCTCCTTTATGTCATGTTTCTGCCAACTAGCAGTGACAATTGCTGACTGGAATTGGGATGTATCAAAGTCTTTATGACCCAGAAAACTTTACAGCTCTTCCTCCAAAAGAAACATAGAAATTAGAGATAATATAATGCAAATATCAAAGACTGTGGATCAATTCTTGCCTTGCTTCCTTTGTTTTGAAGATATCTGTGGTGCTTCATGGATTTTAACTTCTGCATTCATGCTTAGTCTTTTCCATGGAGCTCTTCTGTGCTGACTTTTCCACAGCTGGTTCTGTTTCTGATCTTTGAAATTTGGAGAATGTCTCTATTTCCTCTTTCTGTGGAAGAAAATAAAGATGTCTTTTCTTGTTTCTGTTGGACTTCACTGAGCAAGCTAACCAGGTTCCTTCTGGATGCCCTTGTTATCAACATTAGACTGAGCAACAGCGCAAAGCTGAAAGTCTTTGTATTTGGGTTATTCATTAACACACTGCTCTGTTAATGATGTCACGTGTGGCTCTGAACTTCATTCTTACTCTTTAGATGTTTCTTTAAATATATTAATGCTTTCCACAGGATCATTGGTCTGGGCTTGAAGTGATATGTGTACATTGTATGTTTTTAAAACACATTTGAAAACACAGCACTCAAATTGCAGTTCATTATCAGTTGTTCCCACACTTGGAACATCAGCAAATATCAATTCAAGCATGAGATTACTTCCTCAGCTGCTGTATTCTTTAATAATGCTACTTTTGGAAATAGTGAATAACAATATAGCATATCCAAACTAATGATGCCATTTTTTACCATTAATCTATAATCATAGCACATTTACATATTCAACATGAGACTGGTTATCGTTGCACTACCAGTGTGTTCTTTCTGATTTGGTCATTACTAGGGAATTTGTTTTCCTTTACTATTTCTGTATTCATTGTAGTTCTTTACCTTAGCTCTTATCTCTATCTGCATGGCCTCACATTCTTTAAAAATATCAACTTTTAATGACATAATGTTAGACATATGTTTAGCTTTATAATAGATACCTTGATTTCTAAACTTACTTTTTCAAAACATTATTTAATCTTATATAAAATCTCAATAGGTAGATTGTGTCACTCGTATAGTGGTATGATTGAAGTTTTACTTCATTTTAGTGATCAGTATGAATTCCCAGAAAGTTCTTCTTTCCCTTTGCTATATAGAATATATATACACACACATATCTTTTTCACTTCAAGTATTTTCATCCTTTATCTTACAGCTTTGCCAGAATGCTTCTAACAAGTGTAGCAATTTCCTCCAAAGGCTTGGCGATACCAAATCTCTTTTTAAATTCTACTTGTGCTTTCTTTCATACTGACTCTTTAGCATATATTCACTGTGTTTCACAAGTTTCTCCTTCTGGGTTTTTTTTTTTTTGCCTGTTCATATGTGTATGGTCATGGATAGATACTTTTCCTCTAACACATGTCCATTGCTCAGTTTCTATTTGGCATCTTCTCACAAAAGGACTTTCCCTCCCATTTTTAGTCTTTTCTTCTATTCCTGTCTGGTTTCTAATTAAGCACTGCACAGACCTGAACTGAATATTTAACTAAAGTGTCTCCAAACTTTTAGGAAGGCTTTGAATACTCTTCCTCTGTTTTATGTAGAATATTTCTGACATATGACTATTAAACTACTTTTTTCTTTACCCTATTTTGGGGTTTGTGTTTTTTCTCTTAAATTTATTTTAATTTCAGTATTTTCCCATTTCTTTAGCATGGTCAGATGATTCACTTCCCCCCCCGCCCTTTTTTTCCCCATATAAGCTACCCAACAACGTGGATACCCAACACTCAGAAAGTGTAAGGCGGATGTTTCTGCAATATTGTAGAAAACACCTTTTTGTTCTCTTTAGTTTTTTGTAGCTCCACTTGCTTTTGTGAAGAGGCAAAATTCCTGCCACAGCTGTTTGATACGTATCTAGAAAGCTGTGTTGAGTCATATTTAGATGCTCTATCATATTCACTATTCTATTACTTTTTCTTTGTCTGATAAGAAAGAGCCGTTAGGGATGGAAGTACTCTCTGTCCATCTATCCTTCTCCCCTCTAGTAGTTTTTTATCTCTTTCAAGTTCAAACAACATTTGATCAAACTTGAGCTTTTCATAAGTGCTTAGAGGAATCATGGAAGTGCTGGTTAGAGGGACCTCTGCAGATTTTCTAGTTCAGTTCCTGGCTAAAAGCATGACAACTAGAAACTGTACCAGATTGCCTACTTGAATCTTAAATAGCCTTCATGGAATAACAAGGAGCTCCTGGACAAACTCAAAGACAAAAACGAAGCCTACAGAAGGTGGAAGAAAGATAAGTAGCCTGCGGGAAATACAGAGAAATTGTCTGAGAAGCAAGGGAACCCCTTAGGAAAGGTAAAGCCCTGATAGAATTAAATCTGGCCAGGGATGTCAAGGGCACAAGAGCTTCTATGGATACATATAGACTATGGCAAATGTGGACACTGTCCAGTAGGAAACAGTAGATCTGGATACCTGCAACACGAAGAAGGCTGAGGTGTTCTGTGAAATTTTTGCCTCAGTCTTCACTGGCCAGTGATACAGCCACAGGCCTGGGAGAACAGAGAAACATTCACTGTAGGATAAGATCAGGTTTGAGACCCTCTAAGGAACCTAAAGTTGCAAAAGTCCATAGAACCTGATGAGATGCATCCATGGCTCCTGTGAGAACAAGTGGGTGAAGTTGCTAAGCCACTCTCCATCGGTATTTGAGAAATCATGTCAGTCTGGTGACGTTTCCGCTGACTGGTAAAGGGAAAATGTAACCCCCATTTTTAAAAATGGAAAAAGGGAAGACACAGGGAACTGCAGGGCAGTCTCATCTCTGTAGTCAGGAAGACCATGAAGCAGATCCTCCTAGAAACTGTGCTAAGACATATGGAAAATAAGGAGGTGATTGGTGACAGCCACCATGGCTTCAGTAAGGGGAAATTCTGCATGAAAAATTTAGTGGCCTTCTATTATGGGATTACAACATTGGTCGATAAGGGAAGAGTAAGTGATGCCATCTGCCTGCCTTTGGCACTGTCCACACAGCAACCTTGTCTCTAAATTATAGAGAGATGGATTTGATGGATGGGCTACTCTTCGGATAAGGAATTGTCTAGATGATCACACTCAAAGAGTTGTGGTCAATGGCTTAATGTCCAAGTGGAGACTAGCAATGACTGCTGTTCCTCAGGGGTCTGTAATTGGACTGACGTTGTCTACATGACAGAGATGGGATTGAGGGCACCTTCAGCAAGTTTGCCGATGACACCAAGCTGGGTGGTGGGGTTGATGAGCTGGAGGGAAGGGATGCCATCCTAAGAGACCCTGACGGAGTGGAGAGGTGGACCTATGTGAACCTGAAGAAGTTCAGCAAGGACAAGTGCACATGGGTCAAGGCAATCCCAAGGACAAACACAAGCTGGGAGGAGAATGGCTTGAGAGCTGCCCTGAGGAGAAGGACTTTTGACAATGTTGGTTGAGAGCTGAATGTGATCCATTAATGTGCCCTTGCAGCCCAGAAAGCCAACTGTAATGTGTGCTGTATCAAAAGCCACGTGAAGGTCAAGGGAGGGGTTTCTTCCCCTCTGCTCCACTCTCAGGAGATCCCACCCACAGTGCTGCATGCAGCCAGCAATGGGGCCTCCAACATTAAGGACACGGAGCTGTTGGAACAAGTCCAGAGGAGAATCACGAAGATGATCAGAGGAAGACAGACTGAGAAATCTGGGGTTCTTCAGCCTGGAGAAGAGAAAACTCTTGGGAGACATTCTAGCATCCTTCTAGTATTTGAAAGGACTGACAAAAGAAAGCCAGAAGAGAGACCTTTTAAAAGGATAGGATGACTTTTTACAAGTGACAAGGTAAGGGGTAACAGCTTCAAACTGAAAGAGCGAAGATTTAGATTAGCTAGAAGTAGATAGAAGTTCTTCCCTGTAAGCGTGGTGAGTCACTGGTACAGATTGTCCAGAGAGGCTGTGGATGCCTCATCCCTGGAAGTGTCCAGGGCCAGGCTGGATGGGGCTTTGAGTAACCTGGTCTAGTAGAAGGCAGCGTAGTTACAATTTTTAGATTTTTAAGGTCCCTTCCAACCCAAACCATTTTATGGTTGCTCAGAGAATAATGCACTAAAACATTGAAATGTTAATTGACACTGAAAGCTTCTTACTACCAACTTATTAAGCTATGGAGTAATTCCACCAGTGACTAGATAAAAATGGAACGTAGGCCTCAGTATGAGCTGCTTAAAATAAGTTTTAACTGAGTTTTCTGCAAGCTGAGAATAACATTAGAAAGACTGGACACAAAATTTGAATCAGAAATGAAGAAAATACGCTTGAACCCATCTTGGTGGAACTCAGTTTTTTCTCCCTTGTGGACAGTACAAAACCTGTCTGCTTTTAAGTTTTAATTAAAACTTAGATTGGGTATAATCATCTAATCTTTTCTATGCACTGCTGTGTTTGATCACTATGTATAAGTATCCAAAGTTTAATCTACTTCTAGTCCTCCTAGATTTGGAAGTCTAATTAAGAGTTCAACTTTAGCACTTAGTATATGGGAAATCTCACTTCATGTTTTGATAATATTTTAGATAAAATTAGTCACTTATTGTTCTGCTGAAATCTTTCTGTATAATTCTATTGTTCAATCTTTACTACTGTGCTCATGTGCTTTAGGAAGCAAAAGAGTTCCTCTCTTCCGATAAAAAAATGTATTATTTTACATTGATAGTAAAGCATTACTGACCTTTTACTGGGTGTGTTTAAGACATACCTTCAGTATCAAAATTAGTATAAAAAAATATGAATACATACAAACATTGGTTTTAAAACTAGTGGCTCATTTTTATAAACGCGATGGTCTGTTCTTCCCTTCTGCTGTCTGGGACTCTGTCCTTGCCCTCATCCCAGGTTCCTTGTGATGCTTTTTCTCTCCTTTGAGCTTTGAGAAGCGATGATATTCATCTCCTATTCTTAGGCCAGAAGCTAATAATAGAAAACTCTATTGGAAAACTCTATTTGCTGTCTCTTCTTAAAGATGTTTCTTCCTAATGCCAGTTTGCTTAATGTGGAGGCAAGTGATCCACATGCTGGTAGTGCCAACATATATTGTGTGGCTGCAGGTGTTATTCCAATTGCTCTTAGCAACTTTGTTGAATAGCCCACTCAAATTTGCTCTATGGGGGGGCATCTTGACTGAAGAAAATATTTAAGGGGTTACAGATTTGCAAAACTGTTAATCCTACAACCTTTGACTTCACCCTCACCCTATCCCATCCCATTCTTAATGACAATGAGTCCCAAGATGGTGCTTCAAGCACGTTGCCACCCTGGGTTGACTCTGCTGTTGCTGAACAGAAAATGTGTGCCTTAATTGTGTGGATGTCATCTGTCTCATGAGTCTACAGCTTCTGTCTCTTGCAACTCCTATAAACAGTAGAGAAATGAGTGCTTTTAGAGTGTGATTCATCTCTGTAATTTCAGACAACTGTAGGACAAAATGAATCATATCCTAGATTTCACTGACCATATTGCTTACCTCTCTCATTGACTAGGGAGTCCATGGCTGGTTACCTTTGGTGTTTCATTTAGTCACATGAATTTTGTCCTTCATGTCTCACTGAGTGCAATATTTAAGTTCAACCATGTTCCTGCAGAGAGGTGTTTAGAAGGATTAGGTTGTACTTTAAGGATGAGTAGCTTCTGGTACAACTTTAATAGTCTCTCACAGACTGAATAGAACCTCAGAAATAATTCAAATTCCCAATGTCAGGGTAACTAAAAAAAAATTAAAATCAATTTTGTTGAAGTTTGCCCTGGCCTATACTCTTGGAACATTTTAATTATTTTTTTTCTGAAACCCTCTGGGTACTCATCCGTTATTCTCTGTAACAGCATAAACTAATCAGCGCTTAAATTCTGACCTCTGTTGAATAGCAGACACTCGGGCAATTTCTAGGCCTGTTGTCTTATTTTGGCATAAACTTTTGTGTGCAACTCATGCTAGAATGGATCCTGCATATATCTTAAACTTTTGTTTGACAGGTCATGGTGCAGGCCTTTGCCTGACAACTGATGATACAAAATTATCATCATCAGAAGACAGTTCAGCTTTTAGCCTTGAAAAACTATTTTTGTGTTCATAAAATTTCTGTTATTTTATACTTCACCACTTTTCCTTTAAACCAGGAACAACATAAACCTGTTTATGTGTCTTTTACTTTCCAGTGACTCTCTCACATACTATTATTTTCCATTTTCCTTGAAACAATGCTTTAAAACTATAGAGTAGATCAACTTGGATCTTTCAGAGTATGTCTTTTGTGGGGAAAAAGGAAAAAGTTACTATGTCTTTATACATTTCACAAATGGTTTGGTAATAGATCTGTCGGAATAGCCAAAATGTAATATTTTCCGTCTTACAAAGAAGGTAAGTCTGGAATGTCCTTGTTTGATAGCATTTCATTAATTTCAAAATGCAGCACCAGACTCTGTTTCTCTGTTAGTTGCTCTTTGTTAAGGCTACTAAAAGCAACAATTTTTATAATAAAACCTTCCATTTTAGAGGCTTTCACCTCCCTGCTGTTTTCCTGAGCAAGTTGTAGCTAAGGGTGGGTGATGCTGAGAAGGAAATGGTATTGGTTTTCTACATTTTGTCATACAAGAGTATTTTGAGGTGTTTCTCTTTATTATAATTTTTCCTTTTCATGTATTCAAAAAAAAAAACCAAAAAAAAAAAACACTTAGAATTACACATCTGGGTCTGTGATGTCAAAGCATGCCAGAAAATAGATTCCAAATGTACTTTTTTTTTTTGAAGGGTTTATGCTAACACATTGAAAGAGTTGGATCTGACTTTTCCAGGCTGAATTTTACAATGGTACAACCATCCAGGATGTCAGATGTCAAATGGCAAGAATTAAAGGGCTCTTTGTTATTTCTGTCGTCCTGCTTTGGCAGGGTGGTGGACTAGATGATCTTTTGAGGTCCCTTCCAACCCTTAAGATTCTGTGATTCTGTGACATCAAGCTGGGTGGAAGTGTTGATCTGCTTGAGGGTAGGGAAGTTCTACAGAGAGATCTTAGGCTATATGTCTGGACCATGATAAATTCCACGAGTTTCATTAAGGCCAAGTGTTTGGTCCTGCTGTTGGGCCACAACAACCCCCAGCAGTGCTACAGGCATGGGGAGGAGTGGCTGGAAAGCTGACAGGCAGAGAGGGACCTGGGAGTGTTGGTTGACCGTGGCTGAACATGAGCCAGCAGTGTGCCCAGGTGGCCAAGAAGGCCAATGGCATCTTGGCCTATATCAGGAATAGTGCTGTCAGCAGGAGGAGGGAGGTGATCATTGCCCTATTCTCAGCTTTGGTGAGCCTGCACCTTCAATACTGCGTCCAGTTTTGACCTCTCTCTACAAGAAGGACATTGAGGTGCTGAAGAGGATTCAGAGGTGAGCTACCAAGGTAGTAAAGGATTTGGAGCACATCTCATGAGGAACGGCTGAGGGATCTGAGGCTGTTTAGCCTGGAGACCTTATTGTTCTTCACAGCTACCTGAAAGGAAGCTGTGGTGAGTTGAGGGTTAGTCTGTTTTCCCTAGTGACAAGCAATAGAACAAGAGGAAGCAACCTCAAGTTGTACCAGGGGAGGTTCAGGCTGGATATGAGGAGTAATTTCTTTACTGAAAGAGTTGCCAGGCATTGGAACGTGCTGCCCAGGGAGATGCTGGGGTCACTGTCCCTGGAGGTGTTTAAGAGACTTTGGATCTTGTACTTAGGGAAATGGTCTAGTGGTTGATAGGGTTGGGACAAAGACTGGACTCAGTGATCTTAAAGATCTCTTCCAGCTGAAACAATTCTATGAGTCTATGAACAGTAGACCAACAAGGTCTTCCGTTAAAATAAAACTTCTTGCAGATGTGTAACAATATTTGTTCTGGGAAGTGACATGTTGTTAAATCAACATGACTTTTTGTTATTTTGCTCCTAATCACTAATGGCAAAGTTTAAGACCAAGATATAAGTGTAATATCTTTAATTGTTTTCACTGATATTGCTTTATGGTTTAAGATTATTTTTTAACTTGATTTCTCTTCTAAGTTTTTAATCTGCGTAAATAATTTTGCAAAAGTATCTACACAGTGATCTGACTGATTGTATATCCTCTGACCATGTAGTTAGGCAGGTTGAGTTGCTTTTATAGATAGTTCTAGGTATGAATATAATTCATGATGTCAGAAACCTCTTGTAAGAGTCAGACCATTTATAACCTTTTACAGGAGTTTCCAAAATGTCCAACATCACCCTGCGTGCAGCAAGTGGAGCATGCATATTGATTTTTTCACTGCAGGACGTTGAATCACACAAAGAAGGATTTAAACAAAATGCAGGAACTTGTAGAGTAGTGTCACCAGTCCTGAGATGGAAGAAAATGTCCTGAGGCTATTATCCCTGTTATAAATGACAGCGTGGACTTAAAATGTTCTTCCTGGTGATGCCTGCTGTATTACTCAATACTCTCAATAATGAATCCTCTATTTTCCTTGTGCTCTTTCAATTTTTGGAGGATTCATCAGATATCTGTGTCTGCTTTTGAAAGCAAAATCATTGATCTGAGGTTGAATCATAGATATAGAGAGAATAATCAACAATCAGTATCCTGGCCTGCTTTGCTAGGACACTGATTAATGGATTTAAGTTCAATATTTCTAGATTTAGTTTTCTCATATTAAGCACAGTCTGTTGTTGAACAAGTGATGCTTGTGTTCTTTAACATTTGTGAAATGCATACTACAGCTTTTATAAATAAGAGATTTAAGGAATTTTAAATCAAATTAAAGGGGATCCAGGCTGCAGAATTGCTCAACTTTCTTTTGCTGAGTTAGTCAGGCAATAAAAAGTCAGTCATTGCAGAGTGCTTGTAAGTTTCAAGGCTGTGGTATTGGAAGGAAGCTAATTTTTATTAGTAAGTTTTCTTTATTTGTACCATGTACAGTAAGTGAGATATATGTATTCATTCCATCAGGACTGATCATGTACACCACCAGTTAAGGTTACATGGCTGTTTTTTCCAGTAATTATTTTGTGACTTCTAGCTTTAGAAATGTGAAAATTACATTCCCAATCTCAGTAATCATTTTTATTAACCTCTGTATCCGTTTGCTTTGTTTACAAGTTAAAGATGAAGGGTCTTTGGGACTTTGGTTATTTGCTTTGATGGTCCTTCATTACGTCCAGTGTTTCTAATATTGAGCATTCTGAACTTGACCCTGCAGTAGGACAATTCAAAGGGAGTCTTTATGCTGCTCGAATGACTCATTTCTGTTTTGCTTCCCTACTTCACACAGAGTGCAGAATAGAACCCGGCTTGTTTTCACGTATGGGTGAAGTAAGGTGAAAACTTTGTCAGAAGATAATCTGGGAGATGCAAATAGCACAATCCCATCACTTAGCTAGCTTTTTTGATTACAGTTGAACTTTGCCTGGAATAAGCTTTCATTGTTATTACCTCATGGCAGCAAAACATAATTTTGAATTTTTACCTTTGCTGCTGCCCTCCCTGTGAAGCCATTAGGTCTGCTAACATATTTCTGCACATTGAAAGAAAAAAATCTAGAAGCAATCATCTGTTTTAACCAGTTAGCAAGTCTGGATAGATGTAAAAATCCATTGCCCTGGGCTGTTAAATGATGAAGAAGTGCAGTATTAGCTCACTCAGATAATCCATCTATCTGAAAACCCTGCTCTGACAGTGATTGGTAGCAGATATTTAGGGACATAAGGAAGGGAATGTAAGATACTGAGCAGCTATAGAGCAGGCTTTTCCCTTGTATGACTTCAGACAGTGGTTTAGGGATTTTATATTTCTTGTTAATTACTAACGAAAAATTAGTTCTAAGTCACAGAAGCAATTAAAATGGTGGTGTGAAAGCACAGAAAACATGACCTGTGATGAAACAGGAGAAAAGATGATAAATAATTGCAGCTAGTCAGCAAAAACAGTGTTCCCTTAAAAGCCTTTTGTACATCAGTGAAATTCAGTCTATGACTGATAGAAACTCTTTTTTTTTTTTTTTAATATTGCCTCTTCTCAAACAAAAAATCCTTATTATTCATGATGATTTTGAGCTATTTCAAGAAAATGCTGTAGCATATTTCTGGGATGACTGTCCTGCTTTTCATTAAAAATAACTTCTACAATATTTAGTAGTTTCTTCTTTTGGCCAGGGCTTCCAAAGCCCGTGAAACACCCCTTGGCATCCTCAGCTCAAAGGAGCCTGAGTTATTCTGAAGTAGAACCACAATTGGAAAAAGTTCTGCATTTCCAAGGACAAATACTGCACTGGTGCCAGAGTGCAGGGAGAGCACAATGTCTGCTCTTCCAGAGAACACTCTCCTTAATTCTAATTGCTGCAGCATACCAGAACTTTATCCTAATGTTTTGTGGCCTATCAGGAGCAAAGGTTGGTTTCTTAATAAATGAAGCTGACTGATTTCTGGAAGTCAGATTTGTAAGTGATAGTATGCATGCTAGCAATACATTTTGTAGGAGGCTCACTTTAGGTTTTCCCAACAGAAGGCCATTGAGCCACTGTCCCATCCTCACTTTTCAGAATATCACGTAGACATTTCCATGATATCTTCTGGTTTCTCACTTTGGCTGTATCATCACTGATTCTCATTATGAATTTTTCATACCTCGTGTGTTTGTGCTTTTAATGGAAAGGGAAAACATCACTTTCTGGTTTGGGTATGGAAACAGGTGAACTGATTTAGCTGAAATGATGATGGTTTAGAATAAAAGTACAGGAAAGTTTAAGAGCAAAAACGTATCTTCCATGAATCCATTTCAAATCCTGTTTTGGCACACCAAGATTAACTGTGATCCAGCTGTGGAAACCACCCAATTATTTGCCCCTTAATCTTTTTGAAATAGTTCTTGGAAGCTGTATTCCATCTGCCTTGAAATCTGTGTCTTGGCTTATTTTTCACTAAGCAATGCTACAGCCTTTAAAGATGGACAGCTTTGGGATTCAGAGTGACTGTGCCATATGATACATCATTTGACTGTTAGACAAGCTGTTTCTTTACAGACAGTATACTTAGTAGATCATCTAATAAGTCCATTTACCCTTTAATTTCTTATATTGCTGTTAATTAGTAGCAAATTCTGGCTGCATTTAAACTCTACTGTTGGCCCCAGCTCCCATTGCTATCTCTGGGATCAAATTTCATTTTAAGGTTCTATAATGAATTTTTATGATAGAAAAAAAGATTTTTTTTACCACACACACAAAAGTAATTCATTTTTTCTATATTTTTTCTTTTTTTAAATTTCTTTATAGAAGCAGTGTCAATACTGGTGCTTAGGGAGAATTTTGTTGGAAGTTTAATTTTAGCAGAAAAGTGATGTTGTGATCCTGACAGAAAAAAAAAAAACCACCATGCCAGGGGACTCTAGTAAGTGGTTTAGCAGGATCTGGGCTTGCTGCATCTTCTCTACCTGTTTGCAGTCATTGCTCTGGGGTGTTATTTTGGACAAGGTGCCTTTTTGAGGCACTAACTGTCTAGAAAGCTGACTCCCTGTAGTAAGCAGAGATTGTAGCAGGTACTCTCCTGAAAGTATTTTCATTAGATTTTTGCCCTATGAATTTTCAAAGAAGCTGAGCTCACTGAAGAAAAGGGCTCACTGCTGGCATTTTCTGCCTCAAGTCTGCTAAAATGAATGATAGTGAAGGTGGCATCAATTCACCTGATGCTGTCCACAGCAGGACATACACTTCTTGGTGGAGGGTGTTTGAGTATGTGTTTGGGCTGAGGGGAAGTGTGAAGGGTCTCTCTCATTTTCAGAGACCTCAACAACTCCTAAAAACATATTGCTAGGAAAATAATGCAAAACTGAATTAATTTCACTGTTTTGCTTCTGTATCCCTGTTGAAGGAGTAGGTTCATCTAAATGAGACTGTATAAACATGAAACATAGTGGCTGTGCTTCATGTTACAGTTTATGAAAAAATCATAACTGTCAAAGAGTTAAAGAGGTTCAGCATCTGCTGTATCATACACTGCCTCTACAAAGGGGATTCAGAACAGCACATTCCAGAAAAGCAGCAATAAGTTAAAGGCACTGTTGAATTTAGAATCCTTCCTTTGTATCTAAGCAGGCTTACACTTAAGACTAACACATCACTGAGTCCATCTATATTTCCTCCTTACCTACAGTTTTAAGGCTTTCTCCCATTTAAAATGATTTCTGTTATGTTTTCCTGTTACTATGAGATCTGAGAACCTTTTAATTTTCAATATTTGTATTCTCTGAGAGATAAAGAATTAACGTTATCCTCATTTTGCAGATAGGATAAAGAAGGACTAAAGAGTCACGTTCAGAAAGATATGTAAATGTTTATATTTTCATTGATTTCAATGGCAAGTCTATTACCTATATAAGATGCTTAAATATGGTTTTGGTCATGGACCGTAGTGATTAGCTGAGATTTTACAGGAAATCGGTAGTGACACAGGGATCTGAACCCTTTAGTGTTCTTTGAGTTCATCTTTTTTGTTGTATGCTTGCTGGGATTATGTGAAGTCTAAGCTTTCCATTCTCACCAAGCTGGTTTTAGCATAATGGGACAGAGGTGGAGAAAGCTGCATTGATAGCTGTTTGCTTTGGGCATTATAAAACAAAATTGACTTTTAAAAGGCATTTACAAGTGACCTAGTGCTTGCTGAGGGATGACCACTGTTGGATCAAAAGCTAGAGGATATGCAGCATTAGGACAGAAGTAGAATTTATGTACTGTTAAAATAATCAGTATCAGAAGAATTGAAGGAGGCGTGAAGGGAAAGCACAGAGCAGGTAAAAGTGGTAATTTCTGAATATTTGTAACCTCTTTTGTGTTATTGCACAATTGAAAACAAAGGAGGTGGGGCCTGTGTTCATAATTAAACTCTAACTCTTCAGGTCAGAGGATGAGGTGACCTGTTTGCACTATCTGCTTTTCAGGACAACGTATGATGTGATTGATATTGGCTCTAAAGAGCAGTCCTCATACAGCTGTAATGATGGGGATGTGAATATGATATTGGTTCTCTAGGGAAAAGTATAAATTTAATGTTGGGGGATAAAGTGAATACAGTATCAATAAAAAGATATTGCTACTATTTTTGTCCCTTGTGCACTGACACTCACACTATTGACAATAACATGCAGGTCAAAACACCTTCCAAAATGTGATGAAGAACTGCTACTCTGTTCTTCAGTTTCACCAACGGGGAACACAGATCTGATTTTAAAATAAATAAATAAGATCTCTTGCTTCTACTTTGATGTAAGGCCAGTTGATATGGTAACAAAGGCTACTTGAGTTAATTCTGGAGAGGAATGTAAATACCAAAATGTAGAATAACAGGACAATTATATTGATTGTAACAATAAGGGTATTATCTTCCCCTGCATGAAACAAAATAGTCTTTTTTTTGATGGAAAAGACAAAAAGAATAAAGGAAAGAGTGTTTAAAAGACAATATAGAAAAAAACCCACTGAATAAAACACATAAAAACCTGCCTACCATTGACTATATGATATCTGAGTTCAATAAGGTAATATGTGATGCAGGGCTGCTGATTTAGATTGGAGTTGGCATGCTCGTAGGAACAGCATTTCTTTTAGTCTTTTTTTGTCTTGAAGGATAAAGTGGAAGATAATTATGGTATCTATATCTTTATAGTACTTCCATTTCTGTGGTGATCACAGTTGTGAAAAGTGAAGCAGACTTTTCATGTGTGTGTGCAGATTAGGCAGATTTTTATATAAATATATATTTTTAACTGTGAGTACAAAATAAATAACTTTGAAACATAGCGTTGTGACTCTTTTAACCAAAGTATGACATTATCACAGTGCTTAGAAGCTCTGCTTGGGGTCTTAGTTTTGGTTGCTCCAGTAAAGAAGCAGTAAAGAGCTTCTGAAGAACCTACAAGTCAAGAGACAACAGATGGACTCTTAAAAAGACCTAGTGAAGCATATGGAAACTAGGAAGCAGTATGCGTCAGTATATAGACAGTAATTGTGCTATGGCAGGACCCCTATGGAGATCAGGAACAGTGATACATATTTCCATGAACAATTCACCCCATCAAGACTTGAACATACAGCTTTAGGCAAGACATTTTGGTACTTCAACTCTGATACATATGAAGTTGTTTTGTTTGGTTTTGTTTTGTTTTGTTTTTTTCCCAGTTCAATAACTTCTGCACTTTCAAATGATTGGTGAAAGGAAATAAGTAGGTTATACCTAGGGGTTTTGGCTGACTTTTTCTTCCAGGAGAAAACTGAGAACTTGTTCTGGGGATTATAACGGTGAAAATTCAATACTGCAGTCTCATTACTATTCTGTTATGGACTCCCTTCCTCTGGTATCTTGATATTAGCACTTATAGCAGTAAAATTATGTCACTTTATTTTAATGTGTTTAATGATGTTTTAGTAGGAGAAAAAGAAAATGTATGCTAATGTCAGTGTATTGATAATCCTTCATCCTTGCTGCTGAACTACTTGTGTGGATGTTTTCATTCAATGAGAGGTTCTGCAAACGTTTGAAGCTGAAGCAGTAGTGAAGACATTTCTGTCAGGTTGCTGCTGCTGAATTAGACAATATTGCTTTCAATAGTTCTGCTCCAATAGATGTGCTATTTCAATAACAGGCTTTACTGGTGACTTGTGTGCATTATGACTTATCTCCAGGCTGAGTATTTCTAAAAATTCAGTATATGGATATTCAGAATGATTTTAGAAGTCTCATTCTCAGTTAGAAAAACTGTCACTGTAAAGAGCTTTTGGTTTGCCTAATTTTGTAACATTTGTACATTCTTTTTTTAGAAATAAAATGTATATGTTGCTAACTAATTGGCTGAGGCTTGATTGACAGATCAAAATATTTGTAACCACGGGTCCCAAATCTAATTTAAATCTTGTTTCATCTGTTCTACAGAAGCTTCGCTAATTAAAGATGTTTCATTTCATTGCCATGCAATGGCTATGATCTTCGTGCCACCTTGTTTTTAGCTGACTTTTCAAGGCCAGCAGCAGAAGTGAAGCCTGTAGTCCTAGAGGGAAGCAGATAGCTCAATAGTCTTCTGAGTATGAAACTTTAGTGTCTCACAAATAGCAATGACAAAAGTTTATGGATAAGACAACTTAGTGCCCATCTCCTTTAAAAATACATCTTGAAACTAACTAAATAAAAGTTATCATCATCTTAAGGATGAGTGTCAAGATAACATCTATCAGAAGAACAAATGTTTTAGAGTGATGACAGAATACAACTCTTTCATCTCTAGACTAACTAGCTTAGATTTACTGCAGGTGACCTGAAGTTACTTTATAGTCATATGATTTGAGTATTATGAAAGAAATTAAAGTTAAGCTAATATCAGTTTGGATGATATATGCCTTGGAGGAAGAGGTAATATGATTTTTGAAAATGCTGATATACTTGGAAAAAAAATGGATAAGTTTCTGCTAGCCTTTCTGCTAAAGTATGAAGGGCAGGGAATGAACAGGCACAGGAGCTGAAACTGATGTTCCCCTAGATGGAGACATATTGTCAAGGCATTTAAGGAATTTCTTAATAGCTCTACTGTTTCTCATGCACTAGTTGTTTTGCAGGTGTGAATTTATCTTCAAATGTTGACAGTCTGGTAGAAGACACATGAGTCTTTCTGGAGGAGAAGGAATGGCTCTTAGTGTTAGGAAAAAAAGGGTTTCTGTACACAGACTAATAATGAAAAATGCATATAGATTAGAGAAATGCAGTGACACATGTAAATCTGTGTACTTTGATTTTCCAGAAAAGTGAGAAAATTCCCAATATGTATTGGTTCATTTAAGTTATATCTTATTTCTGGCAATGCCAGAACAAGATATGTGAAGGAGATGTTCTGCAGATTCTATAATTTGGATATTTTCCCCCTCCTGTCTTAACTAGCAGTGGAACAGTGCTCCAGGTTAGGTCTTTCCGATGTTATAAAGGAAGTTGCTTCCGTTTGATAGAACTGTGGATATCTCTGTATTTACTCAAACACTTAATGTTACTCTCATATTGGGATTGCCATGAAGTCAGGTATCAGTCCCTCTCTTTTATTTACCTTGTGATTTTGTTTCGTGTTTTTTTTTTTTTAACATAGCATTGTAAAGATGAGCACTGCCTCCTGTTGCATTAATTAGCTCAGTCCTTCAGTAAATTTTGAATTTGTTAGCCAATTTGACAGAAAGGCAAGGTCTTGAATACTTTCAATATCTATGAATTTCGTGGGAATTGACAGCCAGGTCAAGGGCAGATTTCCAAGCTGAGTACTCCTACAGAAGGAGAGACCACTCAGGGGTTTGCCTGGATATTAGATATTTTGAAACAAGGAAAAAGATAAAGGGAGGCACATATAAGAGAATAAACATTTTAGAAGAATGAGAGAAGTAAATAAAGGTGAGAAATACAGATACAGAGGTAGCACCTGTGGTGACATAAGGAGAGTGCGACAGGAGAACGTGTCTGAGAATACTTGAAGGGAGTTCTTATTTCTGTGGATTCGAGACATGCACCTGAAGGAATAAAAGCTTCAGGTATAAATAAATAAATGTGTCAAGTATAAAGAAATAAAGGGATAAGAAGAGCCATTCCAATCTTTCTTCATTCAACATGCTTTTGATTTCTTTAATCATTGTTGTCTGGTGTTTAGCCTGCTCTTCCTTGGTTTTTAGATAAGCTCAGCAGAACTGGTCACAGTATTTTAGTGATAGCATTCAGACATTTTAAGATTTTGGCACTAGTAACAGCCTTCTTGAGCTCCTCAGCATTTTTGTTGTCTGTACTTATGCATAGAGAAGCTTTTCATTCATTTTCCTCCCTGAAATAATACAAATAAATTGGTTTCCAGCAAAATATAGGCTATTTTGTTTAATGTATACAAATTTGCATGGTTCAGCAGTTAACTTTCTGTTTTCTCAGATTCCCACATGTTGTCAAGAACCTGATTCTTCACAGTGTTTTCAGATTTTCCTTAATCTGAGGTTATATATTAGCTTGTGAATATGACCATACCACCCGTCACACCTCCTTTATAGACCATTATTAAATAATACAAAGACCCTGAGGGACCTTGTATGTAAGCAAGTGCGCTGAAATAGAATCATTATTTATACCATTGTAATTGCAGGTGGAAAATGGAATTCTCCTTACTGCTATTTTTAAGTTAAATATTGACATTTTACATAATACAGCTGTTTTATTGGTGGCAAGTGAAAATTTTATTGATGGAAACATTTAAGATAAACAAGAGAGGGGAAATGCTTGTGTGTGGCTGAATATTTGTGATGTGATAGAATATTTTTTGTCAATCATTTCTTGAATATACTCTCTGAAAATCATTGTTGCCACTACCGACGGTCAAGGGAAAATGATAGCCAGGAAGCTTGTGGCAGTCATAAGTGAGTGCTTCTAAAAGGTGTGGGGAGGACACTCCTCCCTCTCTCCAAGCTGCACAGTTCACCTTTTGGTGCGTTTCCTAAAATTGTTCTACATGTGGAAACCTCATGTTAATGGATATTGTTAGGAGTCTTCTGACCAACATAACAGCAGCAAAAAATCTCTGTGCCAGCAGGATAGGAGAATTTAACCCTTATCCATATAACTCTTTTCTTACTAAATGAAGATATGCTTTGAGAAATAGAATACATTTGACACCGTATTTACCTCTCATGTCTGTTGTGAACAGAATTATTTTATAGGCAGACACATTGTTCTCTCACATATTAATTTTTTTAAATGCATCTCGCTTCTGCTGACATGCCATTAAAATTCAACATTTAAATGTCACACTTTGGCATGTAATTTTCTGTCATGAAAACAACTATGGATTTATTTTCTGGTGAGATTCTTGTTAAGGATTGAGCAATATGTCAAAACCAAAAAGTGTCATGATTTCTTAAAGGGGGAAAAAGGAGAAATCCCCAATTGGTATGGAATGTAAAATATTTCCTGCACTGATAGAAAGAGATTTCACAGTATTGGTCTGGGTTTTTTTATCATCATGGAAAAAGAAATATATTTGTTTTGATGGGTTGGAGTTTTGATTCTGAATAGGTCAGGTCGATAAAAATGCATGAGTTAATTATTGAAGCTGACTTCAGCTAGTTCTTGAATGGGAGACACCAGTGATAAATGGAAGATGCTACACAAACCAGTTGTTTTGTTGCTGTTTGTTTTTATTTTTTTTTCTTCTTTCAGAGTCTATTTAACATTATACCAATAATAGAGCATAGCTCCAAAGAGGAGTGTGCTGTTTCAGGCACACATGCTACTGTGAAGTATAATTCCTTGATCCCCTCTGGATTTTAAAGATGATAGACACCTTTTGCAAGAAAAAGAATATAAATTTCAGTGACTGACACAAACCTAATTTGGACAATTTTCTTTCCTAAATTCCTCCCACACCCGTATAAAATCCATTATACTTATTTAATCATTGTCCTTATCAGCTGTTCGGTTTTGCTTTATACTATCAGACAGGCACTATATTCCAGCCCACGTAGGGCAACATATTAATCTTGTCTGAAAAAAAAAGCTGCCATTTTCTAGTGCTTTCATACTAAAAGTTACTAGTAACAGTAATAAAAACTATTTTGTGCTTGATACTTTTTTTATTTAGGGGTATTTTGAAAGTCCAGCTAACAGCTTATTTTTCATTCTCACATTATCCATAGAAATTGCTTTATTCCTTTCATTTTCATAACACTAAAATATATATGAAGAGAAGCCATATAACATATTTGTGATTTCAAAATATTTTTGCTGTAAACTATTTTCCATGATGTGCAATAACAAATTTAGTAGCAGAGAATGTGATTACTTTCTTAGATAAATGTTATCTTCCAGGCTTCTGCAAACTTCCCCCCCGCCAAGTGATTTCTCTTTTTATTTCTTTTTCTGGCTTTCATTTTTACTGGAAGCTATAACAGTACGCATATATTTGGTTGTGGCTGCACAACAGATTTTAACATGAGAGGTACTTTGAAAGATTTTTAGTAACATTCTTTTTTCTGTCAGGTTACCCTATCTTTCAAACAGCCCTTTTAGAATTTCTTTTAAAATGCGAGTGTCTCGTGTCAAGAGTATCAGATACAGGCAGGAATGGGCAAGTGTTCAATATGACCTGTCATTGCAAAAAAGAAGTGCTAAAGAACATTGTGCTGCTTTGAAAGAAACCTACCAGTGCTATAAGAGCTCCTACAGGGAAAAACAGGGGGCAAAAAATGCACATCTATGAAATTTTAAAATGCAATTATGATTTTTATTTGAATACAGAATAATTTTTAGAAATATAATTAATACTAAGGCGATGGTTGTTAGAGAAAGCTCCCAACCTGGATTTTGCTTTTAAAAGTCTTTACACACTCGATTACACAAATCAAATATTAAACAGAGAACAAAACCTGTCAGCCACAAAACCACATCAGCTGTCGGTTGAGATGGGACTCAGGGATTCGGCACTGAGGGCACTAACCTTGTTACTGCAGGCAAGAGGTAGTCATATAGCTCTAGAAAGAAGTTATAATTGTTAACTCGATTAATGAATAAAGCTTCTTCCCAAGGCTTCGATGGCATTCTGGTTGCTTTTAGAACAAAATGACATTGCAGTTCTAGCAAAGCCATGTTCTCATGTTCTTTGAGAGCCAAGACTGGTAGTGGCTAAATGAGGACAGAGATACATAAAGAGGAGAAAGTGTCATGCATTGCTTTTAACAAACGAAGAGAAACATGGTTAACTGAAAATGAGAGCTAGAAAGCACTCGATCTCCTTCTTAACTAAACCTCAGGTCAAGGCAGGCTCACCTGGACAGGATGCTCTGCCTGGATTAGGAAGGTGAGAATTCGCGCAGGGCTACATGAACTGTCACCACGATTGCAATAGAAATGGGTTGCAGGGTTTACGGGATGAATTATACTGTTGCACTTACTCCTGGTTATCCTGCTCAAATCAAATTAGGGTGCTTGCTTAAAACTGGTGGACTTCATGGAATGCATGATGGCCTCCATTTAGAGGACCAAACTTTAGTATGGCAAGTAGAAACAGCACAGTATGAAATTACTTAATAACATAAATAGCAAATAAAAACAGCATAAGAAAGTAAATATCTGCTATTAAGAGTCCTGCATCTTGTCCCTAATTTCCTTCCCATTACTCCAAATAGATGAATATACAAATATTGTTATTAACAGGTCACCAGGTTCAGCTTTCAGCACACTCAGCCACTTCAAGTGAGTGAAACCAGGTAGAAACTGTAATGTTAAAATAATTAGTTAAAATTTCCAAGATGCTTTTTGTCTGTATTAGAAAAGTAGACTAGGCTTTTATGTCTTTGCTTCATGGTTAGCATGGAACTAAGACAGCTTGGATGGGATTCAATATAACCGTGTCAGCATAATGCTCTTCCCAGGTTAATTAGCCCTACTAAACTCTACAGTGCTTTATTTTGTACACGTTATAGTTCTGCCAGTGCCAACTTAAGTATCACTTTGTGTTAGTCCATTTGCTGCATAGGTGTACTGTTTATGATCAGTTTAGAATCTGCCTTTATATTTTTTTCAGGTATCAGCTTTGTGCTTGTTTGTTTGGTGGGTTTTTTTTTTTTTCAGTTTTGCTTAATTTTAGTGATTTCATCATAGAGAGAGTTATGTATTATTGCTTAAATAGATTTCTGAAAAAGTCCTACATGTATGGACTTCCCAGCTTACAATGTGAAAGGCTAATCACATTTGCTATTTTTCTTCTCTTTTCATAAAGGAAATATGTTAAGTTTATTGATCATTTACAATAGGAATACAACCACTTATGGTGAAATTTAGTATGTAAGTAAGAAGCCCTTACAAGGCCAGTATTATCCAGTTCACTGTATGCATCAGCTGTTTGGTACTTTTCACTGAGGAGTTTTTTTTCATTTGGTGTGTTGATGCATTTACGTTCAAGAGCTTTATTTGCCTTTTATTTACTAGCAGTTTTGTAGGCTTGAAGATTTGTGATCCAATTCCATATGGACTTTCCAGTTTACGGAAATCTGCCTACCAAAAATCTCTGTCTTGGCAGCTAGTTTCAGTAGAGAAGTGAGTGCATGGACAGGCCCAAGACTGAATGATAAACAGTTGAATTTAATTTTTTCCAAATTAGTGAATCAATGCGTTTGTATTTTGGCTGAAGTATATAATCCTCCTCCATCTCTGGTGAGTAGATAATTCAAGGTTTAGATGCCCTTTAAAACATCTCTTTTTTTTTGCCACTCCTAGCTATAAATGAATGGGCTAGCATTGGTGCTTCTTCATGATGAATGCTCTTTAAATGCTTTTTTTTTTTTTTTGGAAGACTGATGAAAAAATTTTGCCACTGATAAATGTTCTTCTGTCCGTATCTCCAAGGATTATAATGTTCTTTCTGGGTAATTGATCCAAGCCTTTGCACTGTCCATAGTGCTCACCAGAGAGATGCTTTGATTAGAGCATAGTCCTTTTACTTTTCACAGAATGTTCTGCATCCCAAAACACAACCTCTTTCCTCCCATTTACATGGCATAGACTGATAGTTAGTGCTGTCTAAATGCTGAAAATGAGCTTCTTGCTGCACTAGCAGTTTCTAGGAGTCATAGATTATATTCCCAGGCCTAAAGCTTTTTACTGCATCCATCATCAATACCGTTAAATGGTAGTTCATCTAATCTGCCATGAGGGACACAAGTGTATGGTACTGAGATACTCTCAGACAAATGATTACACAATATATATGTTTCTCCATAACTATTTAGAAACACATTTTAAGGAAAAAAAAAAAAAAGGAAAAGTACTGTGGGAAAGCTGATTGGTTTCACAAGAAGTAGCAAGTGAACATTACATTAGCTGCAAAACATCACTTTTATTCAACAATTGTGCAAGCAATCAGGCACTGACAACGTGGATGTCACACTCAAATTTTACTTGAACACACATATGTCTAAATACATGCATGATATTGTCTCTTACTGTATGAACACATGAAATTTTGCTATTTTAGAGTCTTAATTCAGAAATCAAAATTGATTTCCTCAGCTGGGAAGTTATGGCCAATTCAGACAGATTGAAGAATGCCAGCTCCCTTCACAAGCAGGTTGTCATCTTGCAGGAGAGAGCCTCAGTGCCTTACACTGAATTACAGAAATCTGTGTCAGGAAAAAAGGCTCTCTTCTCCCATGGGCAAGGCAATAAAGTAAATATATCTAAACCAGTTCTTTGAAACATTTCACAGACTTTCCTGCAAGATCCTACATTGTTATATGAAATAACTGCTCAATGCTAGGTTTTTTTGTTGTTGTTTTTGTTTTTTTTTTTTTTTTCCAAAGATTTACTAGTAAGATCAAATCCAAACCCAAATTGCTTTCAGTACAAGATGGTGTCATTTTCTGGCTTGTTTCCTAGTCTCAGACTTCAGTTTTTCAGCTTTAATACTGTTCAAAAGAGTGAGGCACACAAATAAAAAGAAAGGTGAGATATTTACTTTCTGTTGAAATGCCAATTAGGGTGCTGAAATTCTTTTTAAGGAAAAAATAGTCTTAGAACCTCAAATCTAGAAAACATTATTCCAAAAGGAATCTGTATCCTATGAAGTGGGGATACTGTAAGAACCCAGAATAGAAATTATGTAAGAAAAGTGAGTGTATGTGTTTCTATTTTCTACTGATTTTTTTTTTAACTGAGGTAAATTTTTGAGATCTAAGTGCATGGGAAGGAAGAAAAGAAATCCAGAGAAATATAGGAGAAATATAGGGACTTAAGCTTCACATTGGTTATTGTTTAAAATTGTCATTGAAAGTATTTTCACTGAATTTGATTGTGTCCTTCTCATATTTAAGTACTC
Organism: Urocolius indicus; assembly: GCA_013401255.1. Lineage (NCBI taxonomy): Eukaryota > Metazoa > Chordata > Aves > Coliiformes > Coliidae > Urocolius > Urocolius indicus. The sequence goes on along the minus strand of WBNH01008944.1, from coordinate 140,164 downwards.
TCTTTGTTCACATTGTGATGCACTGGAAAGAGAGCTATGATTTCATTAATAAATTTGGCTATTTTCTTAAATTTTTAGTAACGTGGCAAAATGTATCACATTTTATCTTGGAATATAGGAATTACGGAGTATCATAATAGCAGTATTGAGACAGAGAAAATTGCAGGACAATGGATTTAGAGTAGAACTAATCAAATATCTGAATTTCTCATCTGTGAAAAATTCTAACATTTGAAATATGTTGAAGGATATGAATGGATGTATGACAGGAAATTCTGATCATTCCTAAATCAATTGTATGTAACTCATTAGTTTAGGACTCCCAGAGGCTTGAGAAGCACCATCTACTTGAAGTCCTGAATTTCAGCTCCTGTGGACTGAGGAACTGTCAGACTTGCCTGGAGTCCTGCTGGCAGGCTAGAGCTCCCACAGCTTCTCATATAGCTTTTCTTCTCAGGTGAATGGGTCAGAAAACAAGTGGCTGTGAAATATTTCCCAGATTTTTTTCTGAACAGAGATGCTGTCTCTGAAAAGTTCTATGCTAATACAAGATTCAAATAGTGCCTCCTTTCCAGAAGTCACTGTTGTCTATTCACTGCTAGCGGCAGTGGAACAAAGCTGTAGGCTTTGTTTTTCCAACTTTTTTTTTTCTTCAGTATGTGGAATTGTCTCATTAGGTGCCTTACAGACCTAAAGCTGAAATATTCTTCAGTAGCACCGAGGAATTACCACAGGTATGTTATATCTCTGATAGAAAATCACTGCTTCAAATGAGATGGAAAGAAGAGATTGTTGATTGTTGGAGTGGGGAGAGAAAGCATTTGGGTGAGGGAGCATTAAACTCTAAATTGCATTAATATTGGTTAAACTATTTTGTCTGGAAATTGAGCAAAACAGATGATGTCCTGTATGGCTTAGGGATGTCATTAGAAAGAGTGATCATACTGTAGTATAGCCAATGATCGTGATTGCCTTTGTGATTTTTCTGGTAAATTTGATGCTATGTGATTAGATTTTCAGTGACCTGGGTGTGAGTCATGGCTCTGTGATTATTTGCATAGTCAGAGTTACTGTTACATGACAGCTTAAACTTAGTGCTGTGAACACCTATGGTTACTCTCTGCCTTTGATTAGCAGGAGGAATATCTTCCTGTGACAGTATGCAGGTATCTGTCTAAAAGTTTGCATCTTATGGTGATATTTTTCACCAATAAAAAGAATACATAGTCTTCATTGCAACAATACTGATTCCAAAGTTTTGTTTCAGAATCCAAGATACTTAAAATAGAAAAAATTGAAAACCAACTGTCATTATCCCTTATATAAAATGTCTTGCAGGTACATCAATGGAAAATAGGTGATTATTAGTTCATAACTTTGCAAAGAATGATATAAAATAAGCTTACTAGGTAATGGATGAGGTAGCTTCTTTTCTATCAGTGATGTAGCGGTTACTGTAAATAGTGTTAATTTTTGCATGAAGATGGAACCTCCTCGAATTAAACATAGTACAAACACATAATGAGAGGTAGTTCTTCCCCCTATATAACAAATAAAGATAGAATTCTAAACAGTGATGTTCCAAAACCACACAGATACTCAGTGGTACTGTCAGACACAGAACCCAGGTCACTCATACCTGTTCAGTGAACAGCAGTGACCCTCCTGTTAGTCTCTATTTGAGATATTTCATTAAAAAACCAGCCTGATGACAGTCCTACTTTTGTGCTTTCTGAGAGGTTATGTTCCCAGCTAATAATAGGATGTTCTTTTGATTCCCTAAAGGATAATTGTCATGGAGTTCAAGTTGTCAAAACATATTATTAGGATTGTTGAAGGAAGACTATAAAGCTTTGAATAATCATTAGGTGAAGCTGGCAAAGATATGTACATGGAGACTTCTGTGTTAGTGTAGGAGGTGAGAGATGATGAAGGGTAACAGTAAAACAGGACACTTGAGTAATACTGGTTTATATATACTGTTTTCTAAGGATGCTGTGGATCATCTTGAAACCTAATGACCTCTGATGTAACTCTCAGCTATTGCTCTGTGCTGTTGGTGACTTCAGTGCAGTGGAGGGCCAGGCTGGATTACTTTGAGAGACTGAGTTTACAGATTTTCATCAAGAATAGTAAAAAACATAGGAAGGTAAAGCTCTTTACCTGCAAATTGGACTTGAATAAAAATACTGCCTTCAAACCGTTCAGAGGAAGAATTAATAGTACTACAGATTGGATCACTGTCAATGTACCATGTATGTGACTAAGGTGGATTACTTCACACTGTCAATGCGTAGAAGACTTGAGGCTGGCCAGGTATGGTTGGACAGTTTACCTTTTGCAGTCACTGTGGAATCAATGGACTCTTCAGATATCACTACATACTTGAGTTTCAGCCAAATGTTGGTTAATATTACAGCTCTTCTTCTGATTATCAGCATTCTTTTGTTGTCTGTTTCGTTTTGAATAAACTTTATAGCCCTTGTACCAATCAATACTGCGGAGACTCAAAAAAAGGAAAGGAGTACTGAACATAATGTCAGTAATCAGAAGGGTTGTATACAAAGGGGATGAAAAATAGGTCTTCCTCCATGACCCATTTGACAGATTCCTTCTTTGTATTCCTCTGCTTTGATCTTACTACAAACTGAAAAGATGGAGGTGAGAAGTTAGTGATGAGCATGCTGAGCAACTCACACTGTCCATTACCTCAGTGAAGGAAAAGAAAGCCAAAAAGACTTTGACTCCAACTGTAAGATACATTTTCAGACCTACCAGGCTTTTCTGTTCTGCATTGTTGGGATCGTTTCCTACTGAGGCAGATACAGCTAGAGAAAAGAACAAATGTTTTCAAATATGTTACACTGCCTTTATTTCATCTTCTATGCATTGTGGTGACTGCTTGAAGGAAATTGTTGATAAGCTGAGGAAGTTTTACTGGCCTCTTGCTGGGACACATAAGGTTCAACTCTCCTGATCTTTCTGGTTCAAGGAAGTCAGGAAAAGAATGCAAAAATACAGGGCTATTCAAAAGCACAGAGGGGTGACAATTTCAGGAAAGTAACTGAAGTGAACAAGGCAATAGTCTGGATTTCATAGTGATAAGTCCTTATAGTGTAGACAGTTTAGTGTGTGCATACTAGATAGTTGTATAATAGCTGTAAAATGTACCCTGCAGGGTACACTGTTCATCAAGAGAAAATCTGAGCTANAAAAAAAAAAAAAAAAAAAAAAAAAAAAAAAAAAAAATTCATTGAGAATGCAGGAAATGTAGAAACAAAACAGGATGTAGAAGTTGTAACTGTATGTTTTGCAGCAGGATGGTTCTTTTGAGTAGAGCCATACCATGAGCAAGCAGGATCTGAGGACAGCACTCTCTTGCACATCTATGGGGAGGAACCTGCAAGATGGGATGAGAAGACAATAAAATTTCTTTTGACATGGGAACTATGATGGACATTTTGAGCCAGAGGTGTTGAGGAAGGGAAGAGATAAAAGGTTATTTCTTGAGAAATGCTCATTTAATGGGGAATTAAATAAGAGCCTTATACAGAACTGACATCCCAACTAACCAAATTAAAGACAATCTGTACATTAAAGAAGTCAGGAATATAAACAGAGGGGAGGAAGAGATAAGATATTTCAAACACTTTAACAATTACCCTGAAACTAGATTAGAATGGAATCCAAAGAGAGATCTTTTATCCTCTGTGGAGCAGTATGAGTAATTCTTGTTTTCATTAAAAGTTTTCATTTTTTTTAATGATGTTACATTCGCATTTTTTTTTTCCCTAAAAGATAAGAGTTTATTAACAGTGCAGTGAGTTTTACTTCTGTCTTCTTGCCAAAGTTTGTTCTGGAAGTTTTATGGACTTGCCTCTCGAGCCATATTTGACTGGTTCTAAGGACAGATGCTGTGTTCATATTGAACAACTGGGAGAAGGTTAAAATGCTGAAGGTGGTTTTGTGTCTTCATGTTTGTGCCAGCTGACTATTTACATCTTTCTTTGTCTATGGTATAACTAAGAGCTTCAGAGCTGCACTCTGTGTTCAGGAGGTGACATTTCCCAAGGGATTGGGTTTCTACTGAGTATTGTTGGTGCACTCCCTGCACTGGCTTTATATTTGTTTCCCTTAATGTGTGTTATGTGAGGAATTTCTGCCAACACAACAAAGTCATAATACAGAAGAGAATTTGTCTCAGTCAGTTTTGCATCAAATTGGATGAACCATTTAGTCTGTGCTTTTATTTTCTTGTTAACCCACTGTTAATTTGCTATCTAAGCTAGGATATAAGAAGGAAGCAAACAGTTTTGATCTCCACCTTGTTTCTTTTTAACCTTTTTCACCCAATAGAAACTGTTTGGAATTTGGGAACAGACGGGATAACATTGCTTGCAGCATTAGCAAATGTATCATCAAGTTGTTGTGACATTATGTACTTTACTGTCCCTTCAGAAAAGAAGTTCCAGTGAAGCATATGTTAGAAAAAGACCTATGGCTTATGGGGACAGAATTACTCTCCAGTGAAAATGAAATTTATTAAATGAGCAATGCCTGCTAATCGCAGAAAAGTTGGCAAGGACATGTTGGCACTGTATTTATTTTATTTATTATTTAAAAGGCGTCATGTAGAACTTCTGAAGGCAGCCTTAAAATGCTAGGCAGTGTATGAACATCTCTCAACCTACTGCCCACAGCCCTTCCAGTACACCCCAGGATGCCATTGGCCTTCTTGGCCACGAGGGCACTCATTGCTGGCTCATGCTCATCCTGCTATCCCTCAGGACTCCCACATCCCTTTCCCCTACATTACTCTCTAAGAGTTCATTGCTCAACATGTACTTGCCCTTGAATTTCAGTAGATTTCTCCCCACCCAACTCTCCAGCCTGTCCAGGTCTCATTGAATGGCAGCACAGCCTTCTGGTGTGTCAGCCATTCTCCCCAATTTAGTGTTGTCAGCAAACTTGCTGACAGTGCTCTGTGTTCCCTCAGCAAGATCATTAATTAATATATTGGATAGTACCAGTCCCACCACCGACCCCTGAGGGACTCCATTAGATACAGGTTTCCAAATAGACCCTGCCCCATTGATCACCACTCTCTGCTTTCTTCCTTTTAATCAGCTCACAATCCATCTCACTTACCTGATCATCCAGCCCACACTTTCTCAATTCTGCTGTGAGGATGCTGTGGGAGATAGTATCAAATGCTTTACTGAAATCAAGATAAACCACATCCACTGCACTACCACCATCTATCCACCTGGTTACATCTTCATAAAAGGCTATCAGGTTGGTCAAACGACTTCCCCATGTTGACTACTTCTGATGACCCCTTGTCCTTTAAATACCTGGAAACAGCACCTTTCCAGGGATGGAGGTGAGGCTGACTGGTCTGTAGTTACCCGGCACCTCCTTGTTCCCCTTTTTGAAGACTGGAGTGACATTTGCTGTCCTCCAGTTTTCAGGCACTTCTGTTCTCCACAACTTACTGAAGATGATGGAGAGAGGTTTAGCAATGAGTTCTACCAGCTCCCTCAGCACCTGCGGGTGCATCCCATCGGGACCCATGGAATTATGTACATCCAGATTGCTCAACTTAACCCAGTCCTCATCGACCAAACAAAAATCCTCCTTTAACCTGACTTCCTCTGGAGTCTGGGGCTTCTGGGAACAGTCTTCAGCAGTATAGAGAGAGCAAAGAAGGCATTCAGTAACTATGCCTTTTCTGTATCCAGTGTTAGTTTTGTCTGCAGTGTATTTGAAGAAGCCCTTTTGGTTGTCCTCGACATCCCTTGCAAGGTAGAGCTCCAATGAGGCTTTAGCTTTCCTAGTTACCCAATCTTCTTTTTTTTTTTTTAATTGAAGCAGTCTTAAGGCATGATGGTGACTGACTCAGCCTGGGTGACTCCTCAAGTGGCCCTGCATCTTCATATCACATTGCCTGGCTCTCACCTTCCAAATGGCCATACCTGTTATGCAGTGGCAAATGAGGAGGCATGAATACGACTCTCACACCCTGAAAATATTGTCTTTGTCTTTTTTTTCTGTTGTTGTTCAATTTATTGCAAATACTCAACCTTGTATATGGCGGATTTTTTCCTCATATCAGTTTTATTTTAAGATAAGCTATTCCCTTATATTTTTGTAGGATCCGAAAGGTTTAATTCCCCTTTTTCAATATTTTTATGCTAAAACTTCCCAGAAAAAAAAAAAAAAAGAAATTCTAGTGCTAAACTTCTGTGTAAAAATAACACAATCATATGGTTTGTAGTTTACTTTTAAATGTGTTGGAAAGGATAGCCTTTGTGCAGGGGAAGCTTCAGCTCTTTTCCAAAGCCACAGCCTTCACTTTCAGTGGAACAAAATGTATCAACATTGGAAGAAACCAAGTCCTATTTAAAGCTGAAAGCCTACTAGATAGGACAAAACCCCTGCATTTTTAAAGGGGGAAGGAGGGGGGAGAAAACCATTCATGAGCAGTATAAAATGTAATTTTGTTTTAAAGCTCACTAAAAGCTATATAGGTCATGAAGACAATCAGTCTTTTATTCTTTGAAATAATTCACATTACAGCCCTATGTATTACCACCCTTATCACAGAAAAGCCTTTAGATTTCTGTTGGCAGATAATTACAAATTGATTTCTGGACCCTCATTTTGACAATGGTTTTGAAAACCTTTTTTTTTTTTTTTATTTCTTTTTCCCCTCCCTCTCTTTTTGAAAGCCTCTTATGATTTCTCCTACATCATACTGAAGAAGTAGTGTCATGATGAGCTGGCCAGGTGTACTAACCCATTTATACAAAAGAGACAAGAGCCAAATAGTGTACAAGACCCAAAATATTCTGGAAACGAACTGTAAAATGCTGCAGGTAATGGCAGTATATTTAATTTACGTCTATCTTCATCTGTCATATCATTCAAACTTAAAATCATTTTACAAATAGATGGTAATTTAACAAATGGACAACCTAAAATTTTGCAACTTGTAGAATGCTTTCAGTAGCATATCAAATCCTGGGTTGCTTGTGGTTTTTTCACCATTTAACACCATCAAAAAGTCTTGAGGAACCAAAGAGCTTAACCCTTTATTGTTCCTATTTACTCTTATGGAGTCTCCAAAAATACCATAGAGTGATTATCAAAGTCTTAGACTGAGAATTTGTTTTGGAGTCTAAGGTCTGTTTAGAGTGATGATCCCTGCTTTTAGGAGTCTACAGTTTAAAACTCAGCTTGTTGCAGCGTGTTAGAGCTGAAAAACACATTTAGGTAAAGTTGATGAGTAGGAAGGGAGAAGATGAGTAACAAAAATAACTAGGTATCTTGGCACAGGTTTGCAGTGTGCACAATCTGCAGTCAGTCGGTGACAGCAAGCGCAGTGATCACTACTCACCACCTGCATAGCTGTGCTATTTTTACAGTATAGCTGAATGACAGAAATAGTGGATTTCTAAAAATTGTTTATTATTCCAGAGAATTAAATAGCTTTATCTCAGTATTTGGGATGCATCTAAAGGATTCACAGCACTAAGAATATCTTAGGCATCCAGGTATGTGAAGTTGCCTGTACAACACAGTAAACACTGACACAGAGTAACTTGAGGCTAAATTGAAATTTTTTACTATTACAGACTTTATTGATTTGGTTTTGAGATATTTTCTTTTCTAACTCCAACTTTATGTATTATTAAAATGTTTGCAGAACATCAAGTATTATACCGCTTTTCTTGGGTTTATTTTTCTTCCAGGGGAAAAAAATAATCTTTCAGATATGTGGGAATGGTGGCCATTAGCTTTAGCTAATAACCCACATGCATGCCTTTAAAGTACTTTTTTTTTTTTTTCCCCTTACAACTCTCAGAACGATGTAGTTTGTAAACAGTATGAAAAAGCATATGATATACCCCTGTCTTCAGTAATCTGTAACAGTCAAGGCAGGATACATTTTGATCATGCTTTTTGTTGAGGTTGAAACTGAATCTGAATCCCATGAAATTTACTTTTCTTTTCCTGTTCTTTATTTTTTCCCTATGTGTTTATAAGAAATTTCTTCCATTGACTGTTTCACCTTCCTTTTGTATTTCAACATTCCGTTTCTCCAGTCTTCTTTAGATAAAGACTTTACGACAAAACAGAAAAACAATCAGTGGGATGCAAAAGATAATATAAAATAAAACCTAGAATCTCCCAAACTTTTTGTATAATTAAAATGATTCAGAAAAACAGGATCTTAGCAGGTTGAGAGCCACTTTTCATTTCTCAGGGTCAATGGGCATTTCACAATTCACACAGCTTGGAATCTGTCTCCTCGTTTCCTCCCTTTATTAAGAATATCTTTCATTTTTGCCTGTGCTCTCTTCTTTCCTGTGCCGGAAAGTGTGTGTTTCTCTATATGTGTATATGTAGGAATGATACTTGATATAGACAGTCTTTAGTTCTTCTAGACAAGACAGTTTTAGGATTCCTCCAGAGTATCACTAATTTGTTTCCATGAGGATGTTGCTGTCCTGTTGCTGACGTGAACTGCTGCTATAGACCTGCCAGCAAAACACAGGAATCTATGCCTGCATTTAAGTTATTTAAAATCAGGACAAAAAAAAAAAAAAAAAAAAAAAAAAGAGAATGATTGAGGAATGAGGGAAAAGGCAATTAGGGATATATTGTTCCCTTATCCTTCAAATGAGATCAGAAAAGAGATGTCGTAAGTGACATGGCTTTTTTTTTTTTTTTTAATTAAAGAATAGCATTTGAAATGGACAGGATTCACGTTTTCTGAATTCAGTTGTGTGTGTTCTGCTGTGGACATGTATCAATAGAGAAGCGATTGTATATACTGCCTAATCCTGCTCAAGCCTCTCTGTCTTTCAGTCAGAGGGAGGAGAGCAGTATAGCTTGGGCTGTGAAGAGTGATATTCTTTTGGACCAGTTTCTATGCTCTGGTAATGCAAATGCAAAGACTCATTTCTTTCCTGTAAAACCAATGCTCAGACAATATTGCAGAACAAACCTTTCCTTACACAAAGGTTATTTTCTCTCTGGAGCATTCCCTTTTTCACTGAAAGGCATTGTAGACTAGAAATTCTCGGAGAGTTCATGACACTCTGAGAGCCTTCCTTTCAGAGACAAGCTGTATAATAATAATGCAGTGACAGAAAAATCGAGGAGAGGTGGCTTTCTCTGATAGAGAATTTGCCTTTAATTCTACCCTGAAGAGATTGCAATGGAGCACCAACCTTTGTTCTTACTGTAGTGCTTCACTGCTATACCAACCATTTGTTAAATGGGAAGTAATTGAGGTTGAAAAAGAATTGAATGAATAAAGCTTTTGACAGGGAAGGGGAGGAGGCAAAGTATGGGTTAAAGGTTATTCCTTGCAGAAATTTCATAAAATGAGAGGTAATGCGACTTTTGAGCTAGAATTGTTTGTGCCTCTGGAGGGGGCTTGCGGAAGACAGGAGGCGAGCAGGTTGGGGGAGGGAGACCAAACCTGCAGAAACACAATAAGAGTAATAAACTAGCATCAAATATTCATCTTTGTGGCATCTTATTGATTATATTGCAAATATCACCCTGAGAAGTGCAGCCTTAGCCATCTCTCTTGGTGAGCAGAAAGCAAAGGAGGAAGAACTGAGGACGAGTCAGGAGTAGTAATATAGACACCCTGTAGAAGCTTTCCTATCCAAGAAATATTTTAGCATTGCTGTAAGTTGCATTCACTGCTTCCAGAAGAATGAATGGTCTTCATGTTTCAGTGCTTTGCTGAATTCTGGGGTTCTGGTAGTATGAAAAATAATGAAGATGGGATGTTTTTCTATTATGAACTTGTATCTTTTTTAAGATTTCCTCCTTCACACTCACAAAACATTTTTCTCTCTGCATTGTCCTCCTCCCCAAAGGAAAAAAAAGTCTGTCATGAAAGTTAATCTTATGATATTTTGGGCCTGGGGACTCCAGGGACAGGCAGAAACGATTTATATCCTTGGCAGAGCCTGTGTTGAATAAAATATGACCATTATGAAAGCATTAATATACTTCCATCCAGTGTGCTTTCTATACTTTATTGCAGTTATTTGGTATTTTTTGTTAATTCTTGGCATTTTGATCTAAATGTGTAAAAACATGTGTTCTTTCTTTTGTACGATATCATTTTGTATTCTTCTGTTGTACAGTGAATTGTGCAAAACACAAAGTCTAAGGATTTTTGCTCAAAATAAGCCAATTTTTAAGGACCACTGGTTTTGATATGCACATTTTATTTTCATACATGGTTTTTACATTTCTCCATGATAAGGCCCATAATTTGCTACACCTTTGGAAAGCCTGGCATTGCATAGGTTTTTTTTGTAATACATGAATATTATTCCTTATTTGAATAGAATGATCTTTTCCCCACTCACAAAATAATAATGAGACTTAAGTAATACTGTTTTTAGTGAAATTTCTTAGGGACAGATGCTGGCTCTATTCTTATCCACAACTTTGTCAGTAAGTTGGAGACACACATATACTAGCTGCCAGTATAAAATCTTCCAGATGACTTACAGACTATTGGAATTGTCAGTAGTAATTAGGACCTACCAGAGAATTAAGATTATTGACAACATGGTCCATTTAAAAGAAAAAAAAAATATGAAGAAAATGCAGGCTTGAGGTTGCAAGGAATATATTTGTTCTCTTAAGGACTTTTACTAGAGAAAGATGTTAGGGTCATACCAGACAAACAGATCACTGGGGCTTTTTATGAGAGCTGGGGCAAAGAAGGCTGACGTGGATTGTGGATATACAGATTAGAATAGTGACTTAGGGGCAGAGAAGTGATTTTCTCCCTATATATTGCATTAGTCAGGCAGCTACTGGAATACTTTGTTTGGTTTTGTGTCTGCATTTGTTTAAATTATGTTGGCAAATTGAACAAGGTAAAGAAATGGGCCAGAAAAGTAATTTTGAGAGAATGCCTTTAGTGAGAAACTTAGAGCTCCATCTATTCTGCTTTTATCAAAGAGAAATTATTTGTTTACAGTGGAGGAGGGCCTTAATGTGTTCAAAATATTGGTTACCTCTATAATCTACCAGAGGAAGCCAACATTTGGCTGAATTAGGCTGGAATCTGGATCCAGATAAATTCAAATGGGAAAGCAGAAACAAATTAACAAAAAACAAAAGAAGCAACCTTAATCATGGAGTAATCCTTCATCAGTAATGATAGTCAAGTTACTAATTTTTCCCAGCTTGAATAAGGCAGCCCTCAGTGCAGTATCACTACGCTTAATTTGGTAAATAAATGGAGAAGACAGTGCAAAGGATTATTCTGTGATGACAGAATCTTATCACCACTAAATTTTGACAACATGCAGACTCAAATGTTGAATCTCACAGTAATCAGTCAAACTACCAGAATAGTATCCACCGGCATTGGTAAATATGATACCTTATTGTTTTGTGTACAAGCAGTATTATAAATGGGCAAGAGTGAACAGCTTACTCCATCTTGTCGGAGCTTAACTGTTCTCTTAAGCAGGAGATGGCCTTCGGATTTAACCTCTTGGGACTGTTTTGAAAGGCTTATATTGTCTAGGAAAGACATCTGTGTTTTTGCAATGGGGCTAGTGCTCCAGTGTACCTCTAACGCTACAGCTTCCTCTGGGCAACGGTTACTGCAATAACTGCAGGATACTGAACCAAGATGGAATTAGTGTAACTTGGACTGCCAATTTAATGGAAAAGTTTTCTTAACGTGCAGTGTTCAGGTGTCCCTATATCACATCAGAGTCAGCAGGTCTGGACACGAACCTTTGCACGAGTTTAGGTGGCAACTAGAAAATGCTCTGTGCAAATGCTTGAGCAGCCAAAGCCTGTCATCACTTCCTACTGCCTCTGGGAAGTCTGAACTGAGTAGAACTATTATTAAACAAAAGTCAGGAATCATTTGGAGCTGAAATAACTTTTAAAAGTGGTGTTAGTGGATAGATATAAAATGGGTTAGTTCTGTAAGCAATGTGTTACAATTAGACGTCATCATTAATTAAACATACTCATTTGCAGATTAAGATATACTCTTTGTGGCACTTCCAGAGGTTCTCTTTTATTTTGTATTACTTGCAATAACAATGTGTTACTTTCCATAAAAATGAGCATCCTAAATTTAATGAATGATTCAGTAGTTTAAAACTGAGCATTTGTTATCTTTGAGGATTGTGGAAATGAATTGCATATTGTTGAATTTAAAATGCCAGACTTGTGGATAAATCAGTCCCTGGGGAAGCTATGAGCTACGCTACCACAAAGAGAGAAGGAGAGAGGTTGCAGGGTACAGATATTTCCTTCTCTTATATTTATGGCCTGATAGTCAGAGAGGCTGAACGTTTGAAGATTCAACTGAAGGGAATTGAGTTGAAGGTGCTTTCCAGAAATCAGATCTTCATATGTATGTTTGCAGTTGACTGGAGGGAAATAAAGTTAAAGCAGGGAAATATGGGCAGGGAAAAGAATCAGGCATAAGAGGAGTTTGAGCTGTGTTAAGTTAAATGTGGGCTTCTCTTTAATATCTTGAGAGATCAGGAGGATTTCTTTTTTGTCTGAGTGGAAAATTTCATGTGACTTCTGGAGAGAAATGATCTCCTATCCTGGACCAGTCAGTGTCAGGGATGCTGTTTGAGAGCTTGGCCTTCACCCTTGTACTCCTTGTGCAAGAGGTTGAGATGCCGTAGCATCTTAGGGAGTGGCAGGCATGGAATAAATGTAGGGTATCATGTTAGTATCAACAGTATCACTTCCATTACTTATTTGTAGGGATTACCCTGCCATTCCCAAACACTTTTCTGGTAATTTTAAGAGGTGGATTAGAAGGAGTTCATGTAGCACATGGAGCAATTTCACTGTATTTGGTGGAAATATCAGTTCCTGTGTAATTTCTGTAAATTCATTTTGTTGTCATTGTTTTTGTTTTTTTTTTTTCTCAGACCTTTGAACTAATCCAGAACATTACAAGTCAGATTCTTTATCAGTATGCTTCATGGATAAATCAACAATCATATATCATAGAGGCAATTATGAAGATGTTTTAGCGTGATGATGTGTGTTATTTATTTCTGCTGATGTAAACGCACATGTGCATACATGCCTGTGTATTTAGTCTCTGGGTTGTTCCTTCAGTTCCTTCAGTTCAAGATCACATATTCAGGATTTTTACTTTTATCTTTAAGAATAAATGAAAACCAAGGTTTTTGGCATGAGCTGGGAAGGTGGCAAAACTAATAATTGAGGGTCTTGAATATGAAAACCAGCCTTCTGTCTCCACCTTTGTCTTGAAAAGGAAGTGAGAAGATTTTTATCGTGAGAGGATACTGTCATCTCCTTTGTTGAAAACAGAATAAATATCCTGCCTAAACTGTTTAAAAATAAAAAATTACTTCAGCTTTATCTGAAAAATGTACTTTATTCCCTTTTCAAATTAGTCATTTCTGCTACGCATGGTATCTCCTGCCATTCAGTACCTTAATTGAAACTGTAGTAATTGATGCCACCTATACATATTTATTTCCTGTAGATTAGTTTACACTGAGTCACAGATTCAGTAGATAAAAATAGCATTCTGGTCATGGGCTTCTCTCCTCGACTGGCTGTGATGATAAAAGTGATTTCCTGTTAAACAAGCAGCCCAGGACTGCAAGCGCACATGCGTGAAGCTTCTGATTTACAGGGGTGCTTAGCACTCTGAACTCCAGTTTAATTCTGTGGGAGCTGTAGCACCAATACATTAAAGTCAAGCATGTGTTTGAACATATTTTATGTACTGTGTGACAGGTTCTGATTACTTTCATTGTTGGGTAAACTCAAGCCTGCATTTGCGGGGGCGCAGTCATCCGCGGGCCGTCTGTTGTCTGTGCGGGGGTTTGGGGGTGTGGGTTGGGGGGTTGTGTTGGATTGTCGGGTGTGGTNNNNCCCCCCCCCCCCCCCCCCCCCTTAATGTGTAGTTTGTAGTGTTTCTCATGCTTGTGTGAACTATTAGGAAAAAACACAAAAACAATTCCCCTTCTCCCAAAGTTCCCGCCCTTCTTATTCCGTGGGTGTTTTACCCTTTGCTTTAATACAAACAATAGCATAAGGCACAGAACATTGTGAAACCAGCTCAGCAGTGTTTATCTATGATGCATCTGATGTAGTGAAGTGGCACAGGTTCACTGTATTGAGACCAAGCTCATAAATTGCTTAGAGTTATGCCTGTTTTCAACAGTGCGGATCTTGAAGTCACAAAAAAATTCTTGGGAAATCAGTGGTTATGATAATTAGGTTAAACAGTGTATGTGAGGCAATCAAGTGGTCATATGCGTGAGTGAACTGTTATACAGAAGATATAATATCATTAACCACTGGAATATCCATGTCCAAGTAAGAAAAATACCAGGACAATTAACAAGCAGGAGTTGCACACAAGAGTTCTTGTTATTACCCAGTACTGTATCATATTCTCTGTGTGTGTGTTGTGCACAATAGTTATGATTAATAACAATAAAAACAACCCTTCTGAGAACTGGAAATCAAACTTTCAGGAGGCAGACAAATGTAATTCTGGCATTTCCTTCACTGCCTCAATTGTGCTTGTGTGTTACAGTGCAGCGTCTGATTATAGGATCGCATAATATTTTTTTCCACATAATCCCTGCATCGTTTAGTGCATGAAGAGAACCTATTCTTTGGATCACCTGGGATCTGAAATAGCTCCATTTGCAAACTGATAGTTTAAACTCCTAGCAATCCAGACATGCCTACATAACCACTAAGCTTATCTAAGGTCTTCTGTCTCAGGAAATAAATTAACCCGTTCAATCCCAATAGCTATCCATGAAAAAGAAGAGATGTCAAGTCATGCTTGATTTTTTATATAAAAGTATTAGTTATTGATTGGTGTTTTTTCTACAGTTTGAGGTAATTAAACACTTACTGGCAGTAGGATATGGGCATGAATGAGGTGTCATCATAAACATATTTAGTTATCATTAAGAAGAAGATATAATTCCATGTCAAACTTGACTGTTACATAGAATACAGGAGCACAACTGCCTTTCTGGGAACGTGCTAAATCAAAGCAAAGTACATTCCTGAATGGAGATTTTTAATAGCAAACTTAAGTGGTTTTGAAACCCTAGTTACTGTGAATGCTGAAGGGAAGGAATGTGTTGTGTTACTGTATCTACTTCTGAGCTGCATTTTGAGAGAGTCTGCATGAGTCGTCAAAGGTGCCTGTGTGAGATGTGACCTTTTCAGTTCGTATTTATTATGTCTTCCCAAATACACATCGTAGCTGTACAGTGCCTGTCAACATTACATTTGGTGAAACTGGTTCTCTGAAGGAAAGAGTTCTCTTTTTATCCGTAAATACTCTCCTTCTGAAGCTAGTCCTGAAAAAAACACCACGAAGAAAATTTTAAGAAGGAGAGAAAGAAATACGTTTAAACCTTCTTTTTCCCCTTTCATTTCCAAAATAATTTATCCAGTTATGTAATATTCATTCTTGTGATCTATTCTTTATTATTTCACTTTGTTTTTCTTGGGGCTTTTTTAATAAATAAAGCACAAATATCCCACCTCCACTGAGAGACAGTGCATTTATATCATGTTGTGTATACACTGTGTAGTGCAACACCTTTTCCGGAAGTGTCTCAGCTACAGCACCTGGTTGTTGCTGCCTGTGCTTACCGTGGAAGAAGGTATAAAAACATTTTCAGCCCTTTCAACAATTTTGATCTCCTTCTAACTTGCAAGACTCTCATTATATCCCTTAAGCTCTCACTGGGATTGTATGTCTAAGTAGAGTGAATATAGAGGAATCAGAGCTTTAGATAACATATAATGAAATGTATATTAAATCCATTGAAAACGTGGAAAATATTCTGAATTACAACCCTAGCTACCTGATCAGTATGCCACCCTGTTTCAACTCTATGAATGAATACCCTTGTGGCATAAACTGGTTTGTATGACACAAATTTGTCTCAAAGCTGAATTTGATAGTTTTGACTCTTTATCTGTAATTACAAGAAACCCAAAACAGTAAATGTAAATACAGGTTATGATGTTTGGTGGAGTAGTTAGGATTGAATTCTGAGTACCCAAACAGTGTGATTTGTGTCATTTGCAATTTCTCAAACCTTTCAGTTATATTTGACTACCAAAATGTGCAACAGTGCAGTTAGTCTTTATAATAGTGTATCTTTCCTAAATCCTCACTGTGCATACAGTTGTCCTCAAGTGGGCTGGATCTCATCTTGTTTAGAGCAACCTCCTCTACCTTCCCGCTTTGCACTCCTGCAGACAGAGTGGAACCACTCTGGGCACAACTAAGCTCTGATCAAGGCTTTTGGACAATCCCATAATGTTTCAAATAAATCAAAATAAACTGGCTAGGTGCTCTTTCATGTCCTCTTGTTGTGCTATATGTCTTGTTTGAAAGTGACTTGTGAGAAGGTCTTCTATGAATTGATTATTTTGGCAGGGAAACAAAAATAGCCTCCAGACCCCTCAGGTAGTGAGTCTGGGTGATGGCAAAGCAGCTGGCAGAGATTAGGCTTGCAGATGGCTACATGAGTGCTGGGGAAAGAAGGAACCATAGAGGGACTCAAACTCTTGAAATTGTGATTGAGAGCACATCTTTTACAGTATGATGTCATCAGGAGGGCCAGAGCTACCTTGTGTTTTAAGGAACCCTTTTTTGCTATCCATAAACATCGCTAGGGAATGAGGAGACCAGTGTACTGGCTAAGATTCCCAGCCTGCATGACCTTGGTCTTTTTATTTATCTTTCATTTATCTATGAATGAGTGAAAATTGACCTTCTGAAACATCCTTCACAGTTCTTGTGGACATACTTCATATGGGATGTTGGTGTGGAGAAGTAGTCAGTGCTATCTGTACTTCAAAAGCTCTGGGGGCTTCATTGTTCATCATTCTTTGCTTTGCATGGGCTTCACACTGTTGTGGCTATATGGGGTGGAAATAAGATTTCTCTTATTTTCTCATGTATGAATCAGCAAAAAGGCCTGTTTTCTGTCTCTCATTGACCAACAGGAGAAAATAAGTAAGGTTGGAAGTAAACACTGCCAAACGACTACTTTATTTTTTTTTGTGGTCTGACTTTCTGCAAAAATTTCTGCAGGTCTAACAACTGTATAATGTATAAATCATTATAAACAAGGCTTGAAAGGAACTTCACTGTTTATACTATAGCTTCCCTGCCCTTTAGCACTGATGAAAACTGAAAATACCAGTGCATCTTGAATTCAAAGGAGAAAAAAAAATAGATGAGAGATCATAAAGGGGTAACGTGGTTCAGCTAGACTGAGCGTTTGGAATATTAAGCAGATTTGACCCATGCTGAGAAGTGTCTGAAGAGCAAATTCTTCTCAGCACCATCTCTTATGTCAGGATCCTGATTAACAAAGACATTTAAATAATGTCACTGCACTTCATACAATTTGAGCCTATTTTCTCTTTTGTATGGCTTGTGAATGTAATTTTTTTTTTACTTGCCATATTTGACCTCTGTCTCCTAATAGTGGCAGGCAATGATACTTTGAATTATTAAGCTGAATACAAATGTAAGCTTCAAAACTAACAAAGCTTTTGTTCCTTTCCTGATGAAAGCATGATTTTGCAGTTGTTTTAAAAATTATGACTCTAAGTCTGCCGTTGCTACTTCTACTAGAGATTTCTTAGTGAATTCATTAGAAGTGTCCGTTTTCATAGCCTGGCTTGTACAAATAAGAAGTAGGGATTTGAAAGTTCAGGGTATATCTTGCTGTGCTTAAGCTGCATCAGTGTTACATATGCTGAACCTGTTTTTATGTTACTAGTGAGGAATAATGCAAGCTGAACTCTGAATTCCCTCATTAGAGATTTAAGTCTCTTAAGGCTAAAACTGAGGCTAAGTTTTGATATTTGTTAACAGAATCCTATGTGAATTAATATTTTCCAGGGGTCACACAGAATTTTGAAAGAACAATTCTAGAAAGATAAAGGTAAGGAAAAGCCACATGTGTTTTCCAGGCATGTGAAAATAATTTCAAGGGTCAGTGGCTTCGCAGTTGGAATTAACAGCGTAGTAACAGAAAGAGGAAGAGAAGGCAACTGCAGTTCTATTTGTGTGTGTGTGTGTGTGTAATACTGAGAGCAGTGATGTTCAGAGAACTCCCTAATGAAATACTGATGTTTCTAGAAATACTGCCTTTTTCTCTTCAGTACTCATCTTTTTTTTTTTTTTTTTTTTAACCTTCTTAATTAGATCTGTTTCTAGATGGAGAAGGGATAGAGGAAACATGAATCAATTAAACCAGTCAGGTCTATTTCAAGCTACATCTAGAAATTCAGGGTACAACAAATTTCCCATGATGATAATTTCAACTTTCAAGTGGTTTTCTCCATTTCTATTTTTGGAATAATGAAAATGAAACTACTGTTTATTTGACTGATATAACTGAAAATGGAAACGAATATCATGACAACCTCTTCTTCTCTTACCTGGTATCTGAATCAGTCTGCTCAAAGCCTGTGTGCTATGTTTCAAGATAGCCTGAATTGTAGTGAGTTATGGCCAGCTGTCCAGATGGAATCTCTAAATCAAGCAGCAGATGAATGTGGGATTGCCTTTGCAATAAATATTTTTTTTTCAAATATTTGTGGATTAGGAGCCTGTCATACTTCATCTCTGTCTTACAATCCTAAACATTTTGTAGGGAGATACAGGGAGAAGAGTGAAGAACATGAGATGGCATTATCACATAATAGGAAATTGTATCCTATTTAGATTTCATTGCAATCCGTACCAAAAAGAGGTTGCATTTTTTCCCTCAAGCCTTATTCTTACCCTTTCAATTCATTGTACCTGACTTTCAGTAATTTTCAAACAAGGGAGCTGCAATCTTTTATTTGTAAATTGAGATATCTTCATGGTTGATGAATGAAATGAAAGACTCTTTGCTTTACACATTTGGAAACTTTGTACAACGTGTGATGCCTTTGCCAATATTTAATGATGGCCATGTAATCCACATCTGCAAAGATCCAAAATATTCTGCTATTGTTGTGTTAAGGTTGCCCAGGGCTCTTGTGGAGTCTCCTTCTCTGGAGGTCTTCAAAACCTGCCTGGATGCATTCCCATGTAACCTGATCTTGGTGGACCTGCTCCACCAGTGGGTTTGGACTGGATGATTTATAAAGGTGCCTTCCAACCCATTTTATGATTCCAAGGTATCTCTTTAATAAAGCATGCAGGCATTAGAGAAAAAGAAGTGCTAAGTGCTTAAGCATTTTATAAGCTTTACAAATCACTGTGTGTAGTCATCAAGCCCAAATCTGAATTGTAAAAGCAATGGATTTATCTTTTATTTAGAATAAAAGAATGCAATAATGTAATAATCACATTTTCTAAAGTCTCACGGAGCACAATAAACCTCATCATGCCAATTACAATGTACTGTCCCTGAGGATGTTACTAAACAGAGTAAAATTGCTGACTTAGGTTATTCATCTTACTTGTATGTCTATCAAATATTGATACGAAGAATGAGAAGAGATTAGAACTGCTTTTTCACCTTTTTTTTTCTTTTTTTTGTGTTGAATGTGCTTTGTTTAACTCAGAAATAAAAAGTAACAGAGAGTCTCATAATCTTTTCGTCCTTCATTTTCCTGAATGTGTGCTTGAGAAGTAATTTTTTTTTGCTCTTCATCACAGTCTAGGCTGTAGTTTTTTGTTTACTTTTGAACTATTCCCGTTTCAAAGCCAATTTTCTATTTTGAGGCAATTAGCAGCCTGGCAGCTATCAATAGATGGAGACTAACTTTATTTTATTTTATTTTATTTTATTTTTACTGTGATGGGGCAAACTTCTAGCAATAAGGAGATTTTGATTTAAATCTGTATTTTCCTACATTACCTTGTATTTTATCAATGAATAATCCCCTAAGATTTCATCTACCATTAAAATGTCATTTTTATGCAAGCTCTGCCAATTATTCTCAGATTAATTAACATGTTCATCACCATTTGGGAATGAAACAAACGTGGGTTTTCCTAAAAAGAAAAGAAATGCTGGATCTGGTTAGTGAGGAAGATGCACTGAAGATAGAGGTGGGTCGAGTCAGGGGAACCACATGTCCAGTTAACCCCCTGAAAAAAAGATCCTTATAAAAGCAGTGAGCAAGGGCAGCTGCATCCCTAACATTCTATGGCTGAGGAGGGTATGAGGTGCTGTGGGGAGTCTAACTCTGAAGGAGACAGACTCTCCATTGCTGGATCTCCATGGATTGTCTTTATTTGGTCTCTTTCCTTGCACTGTGCTGACAGCATTTCTCATCGGGGAAGTTCCCCTAACTCAGAGACATCTGCCATGGGCAAAAAGATAACATGGCTGTACTCTGCTATAGAAACATATCATTATACTAAGCCAGTTGACATGCTCTTGAAGAATAGTAGTTGCAGTGTAATTCAGAATCCTGAATCATCTACTCCACACTACTTTAATCAATGATTGTTACAAAACTAGGTGCAGGATTATAACATCACAGTGCTTTCCTTGGAAAAGCATTTGGATTGTGCTGTGGCAGTGAATCTGTGCTGTGCTGCTTAGCAGATCAGCTCTAGTTTTTGGAGATGGTCATGTCACTGACACTGAGCAGATTTTTCTACAGGGTAGAATCTGCTGGCAGCATTCAAGAAGTTAAAGGAGATATGAATTTTTTTGCTGTGCTGCTCAGTTTTTGTATTTGGTTTCTCTTTGAACTTAAAAATACAGTAAAAATTCAGAATCATTGTTCAGTAAATGAAGGATACTTACATAGGAAACTCAAATAAATATACAGCACACGATATTACCTGATGTTCTGCCAGAATAGATTTTAAATTTTGTTAGAATTAGGAATCATAACTCTGTATTTTTACTTTATTTTGCATTTATATTTCTTACAAAAAAGTGCATGATGCAATACTAAAAAATGTGTAAAAAGTAACTCATTGCTTTTGGTAGCTTATGGAAGTCGTCTGTAAAGTATTCCAATGCAGAGTGGAAGTAAGTTAATGAACCCTGTAGCAGCATATTCATAGACTTTACAAGGAAAGTCTAGAAAAACAGTAGATGAGTTTTCCTGTCTGTATTTAACTTTTGCATTTAGAGTAACTTCTCCTTTCTTTCCTCAGTGCTTCTGCTACATTTCATGTGTGTTTACACCATGTGTGTTTCTGAACACGTTTTTAGAGTTTGGACTCAGATCCAAACACGTGAATTCTTCAAGGGCAAAGGCAGCATCACTTGTCATCGATTCTGCCGAGCATTTAAGAAGAAGTGACATTTACCAGGGCTTGTTTGGAAGATTTATAAATGCAATATAGATTTGGCAAGAATAGCTGCTTCAATAAATGTTGTGCTGTAGCATGTAAGCATGGGCTTTACCACCAGTGGATTCACTAGCACTTTGTCATCCAAGTAAAAATAAATATTCAATAAACAATTTATTAGGGATGTGAATTCACTTCTGCTTCATTCCACTTGGAAGGACTTGACATCTGTTGCCTACAAAGTGTTATTAAGGACACAATGAAATGAAGACAAATTAATTGTGAAATTGTCAAAACTATGTCAGGGAAACTTTCCATTGCTAACAAAAATAATGCAAAGAATAATAGAAGAAGGGACCTAGGCTGTATACTTGAGGCTGTTTGATATAATAACTAGGGATAACTGAAGCTGTTCTTTCATGGGTCCAACTCTTGTTTTAGCAAAAGTGCTTTATATTGCTCAGGTGGCATTTGAAAGACTTACCCCAAAGTAAATAATATTTAGAGCCATTAGAATCCTCATTTGGATTTCCAAATTTGTGTTACATGGCATTTATGTGAATGATAACAGGAATAATAAAAAAGCTATTCCTGCCTTCCTATTCCTGTTAGGAATGCAATGACAGGTAACGTGGGGGGGAGTAGGAAAAAAGGGTCTGAGCTTTATCAGTGTGATAGTGCTATGAGTTCTCATTCATGAGCATTTTATTGCACCTGTTCGTCCAAGCACATACTGTGAAGCCCCACACCATAAAAGGCTCCACAAAGAATTGGGACAAAACCTGTTTTGGGGAATTGTCTAGCTAACCTTCGTTCATACTGACAGAGAATAAGAGAATGACCTGACAAAATAATCTGCTGGGGGAATTCTGGGTCACATTTGAACGTGCGGGAGAAGCAGCAAGGATCCTGATGACTGCAGCACACTTTGCAGCCTTGATGTGCAAGCAGCTAACATCTTGTGTGTTGAGACAGTCTTCTTCACAAAAGCAACTCTAAAACGAACAGGGGAGAGAAAATATAATGAAAGGTTTGCAAGTCGAGATAAGGACAGGATCTCCCACCAGTTACTGTCACAGGTAAAACAGACTCATCTTGGGGGAAATTAGTTTATTAATGATAAAAACAAAGAAGGGTAATGAGAAATGAAAAACAAATCTTAAGACATCTCCCTACACCCCTCCTTCTTCCCAGATCTCTTTCTCCTCCCCCACATCACCTCAGCGGCATGGAGAATAAAGGTTATAATCAGTTCAGATGGTCTCTACCACAGATGGTCTCTACCACTGCTTCCTCTCCTGGATTCCTTACACTTCCCACTGCTACAGTGTGGGGTCCCTCTCATGGGAGACAGTCCTCCACAAATGTCTCCAAAGTGGATCCTTCCCACAGGCTGTTGTCCTTCACAAACTGCTCCTGTGTGGATGTCTTCCATGGGGTGCAGTCCTTTAGGAACAGACTGCTCCAGTGTGGATCCCCCATGGTGTCACAAGTCCTGACAGCAAACCTGATCGGGCATGGGCTCTTCTCTGACTGTGGGTTCACAGATCCTACCATGAGCTGCTCTCCCATGGGCTTCCCATGGGAGAGCAGCCTCCTTCAGGCATCTCCCTGCTCCAGCATGGAGTCCTCCTCAGGCTGCAGGGGTAGGGCCTCACTGTGGGCTGCACCATGGGCAGCATGGGAACCTCTGCTCTGGTGCATGGAGCACCTCTGCCCCTCCTCCTTCACTGCCCTGAATATCTGCAGAGGTGTTCTTACAGTCTCACTCCCATCTGTCGCAGTTTGCTCCTCCTTTCCCTTCTCAAATATATTATTACCAAGGCATTACTACCCTCACTGATGGGCTCGGCCTTGGCCAGCAGCAGCTTCATCTTGGAGCTGTCTGGCATTGAGTCTGTCAAATGGGGGAAGCTTTTGTCAGCTTCTCACAGAAGCCACATCTGTAGCCCCCTCCACTACAAAAACCTTGCCATGCAAACCCAATCCAATGTATAATGTAAGTGAAGTAAGATCTCTGTCTGTAAATGTAGTTTATCATACATATGGACTTAGAAGTAAATGATGAGTTGGAATAGGAAATTAACAATAAATCATTGAATTTACATTGTCCCATGTTTCTGTTTTACTTGTTGTAGTAAACAAGTTAATTCTAGGTTCTAGTTTACTGCTTGCAACAAATAATCCTAAAGTGTAAAATAAAATTATTGTTTCTCTAAAAAAAAGAGAGATTTTGTTTGTTTGTTTGTTTGAAAGTACTAACACTTTGTGAAATACTGTGAATAGAGAATACCAGATAAATGCCAGACTTGTAGCGTATAAATGGATGAAGCAGGACATTTTATTCACTTGTTGCTCTTTCTGAGACTTGTGCCTTTTGGGGTCATGATATCAAACATTTTCCAGGTAGGTTGCCTTGCTGAGATATGGATCTGGGGAACTGAACTGGAGTGAGAAAAGGGCAATTTTGTTGTGTTTTCCTTTTGATTTTAGACATAGCTAAGCAGGGAGTGTATGGAGCTCTGGGACACATTTACAGAGACATTTCCTCATAATTTCATACTAATGAGCAGATATCTGGTCAATGAAACAGAGGTCTTACATTAAATAATATACATTAAAAATGTATGTGATATTATGGCTTTTTAACTTCGTGGTTTTTGTTGTGAATTAGCTTAAACTGCTACCAGAGTAAACTGAATGCTGCAAGTTTCATCTATCATAACTGTTATAGAGAGGTAACACTGCTGATAATTAAGGCTGAACTGTGATTTCTTGTATTATTTGTGTGCTTATTGGAGTAGTTTGTAGACAAATAGGATAATTGGTGCTCCCTTCTTATTACATTTATGCCTCTCCTAAAAACAATTAATATACAGATTTTGTTTTCTTAACATGTGAGAAAGATGCATGTGACATTTAACCAGGATACTTCCTGAGGAAGTGGAAAATAAGGCACATGGATGTTCCACCACATCAAAAGTATAGTAATGGGTAGCAGCTGATTATCTAGAAATATATTGTTATTTCTTAAAGCTGGCAGCCACTGATCAGAAGAAATATCTTCTGTAGCAGTACTAAGAGAAAAATATGAGCCATGCCATGAGTGTTTTTGAGACGCTGTGACATTTTTGCTGTTTTACTTCAGTCTTTGCTCTAAAGGAGGTTTGTAGCTCTGTGTGCTATTCAAAACTGCTGATGGACAAATTTCTGAAATGAATGGTATTTTTGAAAATACATTCACCTCCTTGATATTAGTTCTTAGTCTTTAAATAGTACAAATGCACTGAAGTTAAGAAAAATCCCAATTAGTTAATGACACATTGCAGTATCTCCTGGTGTACTCTGTTTTTCTCACTGTTTCTAGTTTATGACATCTTAGTTCTGTAATGTTGAATGCCTCACAAAATGCAGTACAACTTTAACTCCTGAAATTGTGTGTTACTATATGTATGTTGCAGATAGAGAAGCGAATCACAGAGTTTGTGTTAGTGGAAGGGCAGGTTTAAAAGAAGGCAAATGTGTTTTTGTTCCTGCCTCCTGGTGCTCGCTCCCCTGTGGCTTAGCCTGCAGGTGCCAGCTACATCTCAAACCATAGTCTGCATAGAGAAAGTTCTCTCATTCATATTGTGCACAGTGGGTACAGCAGTTCTGTGCAGTTAATGTTAGACCTGGATAGCACGAAGTTAGTGGAGCTACATCAGAATGTTCAGATTTTAGCATAGAAC
Source organism: Urocolius indicus (assembly GCA_013401255.1). Taxonomy (NCBI): domain Eukaryota; kingdom Metazoa; phylum Chordata; class Aves; order Coliiformes; family Coliidae; genus Urocolius; species Urocolius indicus. The sequence goes on along the minus strand of WBNH01008944.1, from coordinate 115,105 downwards.
ATGCAAAGGTAAAGTTGCTCCCAAGAATGATAGGAATTTTATATTCCCTCTGTGTGTCTTATTTCAGTATTGTGTCAACTTGACATGCTTTGAGGCATTTTGTTAATGTCAGAGTTTTCAGTAAATGACATTTAAACCCAGCATATCTTTCTGGTTCTGAGCAAAAATAGATGGTGCTTTTTGAATGATGTATTATGAATGGACATCAACTGGAGCTGTGCTTGCAAATACTCACATTTTAGAGGCTTTCAGTTCACATCTGATTGTTCCAGCTCTTCCAGCGTAAATATTTTAATTCATTGATAATCTTCCTCAAGAAGATTAAAAAAAAAAATCCCCCCCAAAATGTCAGTAGCATTGTGACACATTGTGGTAAAACTGAGTCACAGCTCACATAGCACGGCATATTTTAAGTGCTCAGAGACATCAACCCCAGAAGGCAGTAAAGGAGCTAGAAAAAACTAGAAATCAGAATGTGTGCAGCTGACAAAGCATTAATGTGAATCTGTGAATCAGCATTATGTCAATTGTCCAAAAATGTTACTAAAGCTCACTGAGGTATTAACTCCATGAAACAAGGGTGGGAAAATGAACACCACGGAGGAAACTATGTCAATCAGAGCTTCTCTCACTAAAGCCTTTTCATTGTTGGCTAAAAAAAATCAAATAATCTCACTTTTACCTGTGAATACTGTACTTTAGCTGAGAACTGGTATAGTAATTTGTTAATTGCAATTGACTTGTAAATCAGCAACCTGAGATGCAAAGACTGAAAATGCTTAAATGAAGAAATTATCTGTCATACATTGCATTTTCCATTGCAGTTGTTGGAAGGTTAAAACCCAAAAAGTTTATATGCATGAGAGAAGAGGGAAAATACTCCATAGTTTAAATACCCCTCCAGCTGAAAATGCTATATTACCTTTCAGGATTGTATGGATTCTTAATGTCTATTTTCTGTATTCAAAGTAAATTCAAAATGGAGCCTGAGGAGCACTAATCAGGTCTGGGGACAGCAGTGTGACCTGCAGATTGTTCATCCGTGCTTCAGGCAAACTGCTTTGGCTAACGTACATCCCTGGAAAACTCCCATCTTTCAACCCCAAGATCTTTATGGGGTTTCTAAGGAAACCCTAACTTCTGCTACTGCTATGCTTTTATTAATAATCATAGCAACAATAACAATTGGTGTTAATGTTTTTATTGGTGTAGAAAGAGACTGTGTAAATGAATGCAATATATTATGGCCTCTTCTTGGAAGAATTTACAGTCTAAGAGAAGTGTCCTAAAGTGGAAGGAGAAGGAAATGATTCTGCACAAACTCTGTATAGAGTTTCTGCCTGTCATTATTAAAATAAAATTTTTATTAATCCCTTTTTTCTTATTTATTTTTTGCTTTAATTTGCACTGGTCTTAATTTAAGACAGAGCATGGTGAGCAGGAAACTCAAGGCCCTTGCTAGAGAAATGTCAACTCTCCCTGGGTGATACACTGGGAATATCCTGCTGAAGCTTTTGTTCTGACTCATTTTGACGTTCCTTCCATACTGCTGATAAAGTGGTCTGTACGTGAGTCTTAAATACTAAACGTTCAGAACCAAATGCAGACAAACATTTGCATCTGCAGCCTGTGCTGTACTGTCCAGTTTGGCGCTGCTGTATATTGACTTTGCTTGTGCAATTGAAAGCACTCCTCTGACAGCTGAAAATTGATTTCTCACAAACATCAATGAGAGTTCAGCAGTTACATAAAATGGGAGTGAGAACCACTGAAAGAACAGTTCTGCTGGTAGCCATTTAAAAATACATGAAGAACTGTCGATCTGAGAATAATTTGATAGAATATGTGTAACCTGTATATCCACTTAATTTTTTCTACTTACTTAAGTGACAGGACATTTCTGACCAATTCTGTCTTGTTACAGTTGATGTTTTAATTCTCAAACAGAAGACACTTCAGAAGTTCTTTCCCAGGAACTACATTTTTTATGGCAATACAGGTGTCATCCTACAGTTAGCATGACATGAAATGGATAAAATGAGAAGGAAAACCTACTGATTTTATATGCCTTGTTAGCTACCATTTGGACAATATTTCCATTATTAGAATTGTACAGTCTAGCATTACAAACATTTTCTGTATACTAAAGAGATTCTGCATCATGAGATGAGTTAATGAAAGTTTAGAGTGGTGTAAGACATCTTGAAAATTAATAATAAGATAGAGAAGGAAGGAGAAGGGAACATGAAAGATATTTTGACAGAAAATGGAAGATCTCCATTTCTTGTTCTAAAAAGATTGAAGAGAACTAATGTACTAGAGAGCTGTTTTGCAGTGTGGAACTAACGTCAGGCTTTTCGAGTTAAATCTGGAATAGTCACAAGCACTTTGATGTGATTGTCAGTTAACACAGGTGAGTTCAAAGCTCAGTGAAACAAGCAACGCAGGCTCATCTTTATTTTAGTATCACTATTTTGAGTGCATGTGAATATTTCCTCATGTTCATGAAAAGTACTTGGTCTGACAGGATTGATGAAATGTCTGTGCACACTCCAGAGTCAAAAGGAAATGGAATAATAGAAGGGGAACCTTTACTCACAGTGTATCAGATTTTATAGGGGTTTTAAAATAAATATGTCAGCCTACACATTGCAGAGAGCCATTCAAATTAAAAATGTAACTGAACATAAGTTAAATAAACGTTCAATATTAATATAAGGTTGTATCCACTCTGTTTTGTATACCTTCCTTCTTAAAAAGCATTTCTATGAATGGAATAATCTGCTTTCAGGTTGAGGGTCATCAGTTTGTGAAAAGGATTATAAGACACGGTGAATAGCATGGAATTTATCTCAAGGATTTGAAAACTCTCATATATTATTTCTGTTCAAGTCTTTGGAAAGTAACCTATTCTGGTTGGAAGTTAGATGGCATATTTTGCATTATCATATTATTATTACTATCAGCTCCAGTGACCAAAAAATCTTATGTAATGCTTAGAAACTTTTTCTTATATAAGCCAATTATTTGTAGCTGTCTATAAGAGCTGAAATAAAGGTAACATTGCAGACTGAGTCCTGTGAGAGCATTTTGTAATCGCCTTGGCAAATGAAGCACTCATTTGCCTTTTTCAAATAATAGACATTCCCAAAAATCTGAAGAGTAAAGCCTTCCCTCTACCTTTTGGGAGAGTTACGCAGGGTAAATTAAAATCTGGGCTGTAAGAAGATCATGCTAGCAATTTAATTCTATGAAGATTATCACTTTTATGTATAATAAGACAATATATGAAAATTCAAAACCATAATCCTTAGGCAGCCTTTTCATGTATTCATGCAATTGAAAGCTCTTTGCTTTGAGTGTGAGTGCATTGCTGCTGAATGCAGCAACTTAAATTCTTGCATGTTATAAAGATCCCACTGGAAGCCCCAAAAGAGGGCAACAAACTCAATGATGCAAGTCTGATACTCAGCAACGATGCTGGGGAATGCAGTGGAAAAGCTCCTGAGGGACTTCCGGGAGATGACCACAGCTCTTTCTGAAATGAACTGAACAAGAGGGGTGATGACAGCTTAAAACTCCCAGTCTTTAATTCAGAGCCAATCTGTACTAGATTTTCTTTTCATCTAGAAGACTATACAGTGGTTGACCAGAGGAGACAAATGTAATTGGAATAAGTTTTCATGGAAATGTAGCACAAGACTGTCTTGGAAGGTTTTGCTTCCAATTTTGTAGAAACTATCTTTAGTCACAAGTTTCAAAAGAAATTAATATTCTAAGCTAAAGATACAGGTGAATTAAAACGTTATGGTTTAAGAGGTGGATTTAACATCTCTATTACCATTTTTGCCATTAACCTGACATTGTGAGTTGTATTGCAAAATTGCTTTCGGAAGAAGTTCCAGTTTTATTGTAAGAGGAAATGTCAAGATGTTATCTTTTGGCTGTATTCTTAGGTAGAAAATATAGCAATTCAAAGAATTAACAGCATCCTCAGCATTAAAGCTGCAATTTTGACTTAGCCAGTACTGAATTATGTGAACATTATTGGGTATGTCCTTGAGCTCTGAAAATGAAGGTTTGGGATGAGAATGAGTGCAGCTCCTCTGGAGAATGTGAAAAGGCAGCCTGCAGAAAGGCATGTCTGTACATTGACCTGACTGTTGTGAAAACAGGGAAGAAAGCCAATCATTCCCAATTCTGCAGACATTCTGACAGCTAAAGTAGGCATTAACAATTTGCAACACATGGCATGGGCGATGAAAGTCTCTGAGCTCTACAACTGAGAATTTCCTGGCTGAAATGAAGTAGCAGTTGAAGGTAACTCAGAGAAAAAGCTACTTTATCATTCACTGTGTGGGGACAAAATGGATACCATTACCAAAAACTAGGGAAAAAATAAGGTTACAACTGAAAAATAGTAATGTGTTCTGGTTTCAAGTCTGAATACTTGAGATATTTTGGCCTTTGTACAGGTATTTTCACAATAAAGAGGGATCAAGTTTTAGTATAAAGTTTTCTGCCAACATATAATAATCTCCTGTCACTTTGAATGGCCTTGGTATGTAAAAATGATTTTGTTGCTGATACATGGATGCAGAACTTACAATTTTGGATTTGAATTGGCGCAAGAGCTCTAAGAGCATCACCACATTTTCTAGTCAGACGGGTTTTGCTGCACTTGTGTGCAGAGCCCTGCGCAACCACAGCCAGGCAGGTCAGAAGAAGGGTCAGGACTACAAGCAGGAAGATTAGCCCAGATAAGTCTTTGGGTAGTGAGAACTGTTGTCTCTTTAAAGGACTTAAATTGGGCTCTACTGACTTACACTGGAACTCCTTTGCAAAGTTAAAAATATGTTGTTTTTCTTTCTTAGGCCCTCAGAGTGGGTGCAGATTATTTGTATGAGTTGTTCTGAACTAGAATAAGATGAGAAGAAGTAGCAGTCAGATGTTTTCAACAGTTGCTAATGTAATTCACATGAATTAAAGATGTGTTCAGGTAAATTTGGAGAGGCGTCAGATTTCTCTAAGATGAAAACCAGAGTCAAAACCACAGGAAAGAATGCCATTATTTAGAAATATTGAACAGCCAAGAGAAGGAAATACATATTTGAATTGCGATTATTTTTCAGTAATTCTGCGTAATTAGCATAGCAGCAAAGTCAATTAAGCAACTTCAGAGCGAAATTGAATGATGAATGTGAAAACAGTTTTGACATTCATTTTGGAAACAGTAGTTAATGCTGTCTTCAGCATGTGAATCTGTGAAACCAGTTTTCTTCACTACTTACATTGCTTGCTTTTGTTTTGTTTTCTGTTTACATTGTCTTTGCTGGTGACATAGTCTTTGCTAAGCATTAAGCCTAGTAGGGACCTAGACATTATTAAGTTCTTTATTGCTTTTGTAGTTGTGGATAAAGATAATACTAAATTGTGCTGTGGAGAGGAAAGATCCAGGGAGATACCAAATGATAATATGGAAAGGTGATGTTGTATCTGGAGCATCTCAATTGGTTGAGTTTACTATTAATGTCTTATCTTTACTCTCTCTGCACTACCATTCCTCTTCACATGCTACCTTTAGTTAAAGGGTCTCAATTAAAATTAAAAAATAATTAAGCCTTGGGCTCTGACACCAGTGAAAAGTGCTACTTCATGGGGAAATTTTGTACCAATGGCTATTTTTCATGGGGTCTCACGGCTATCAATGCTCTTCAACTGAGAGCAGTTTTGGATCTGCTGCTGCTGTTGTCATGGTATTTGCATCACTCCCGTGTCTACCAAACTCCTTCTTTTTCCTTGGCATTGTCCATCTGTGGGAATTCATGGCTGGGAGAAGCATGTCCTGGGCAGACCGGCAGCAGGGAGAGTGGTTAATCGAGGTTAGGCATCCTCCCACACCGTTCTCTGTTAGTGACATGGAAGTAATGTGTGTATAAGAGCAGTGCTGTGATCCTGCTCAGCCATTGGAGATAAATTGTAATAATTGGGTAGTGAGGCAGGAGCTGGCACTCGGCGTGACGGCAGAGACAAAAAGAACAGGAAGTCACCATGCAGCGTCATATGCTCCTTCTCAGCCTTAATTTTGATTGCAGCTGTCAGCATGGCATTATGGCTCTTGAATGGGTTTTATTGAGCTCAGTATGTGGGAGAGATTTTTTTGAAATTGAAACAATGCTGTAAAATGATTGGCGTAAGGTTAACTTTAGGTATGTTGCAGTTCCTGAGATATAAAACAGAAATATTTACTTATTGACAGAACAATTTTTTGTATTAGTTATAATTTTCATTTTTCATTTATGGTTTGTTCTAACTCAATCAGCTTGAATTACTAGGAAATATAATTAAGAGGGCATATTCTCTTAACTCTAGTTCTTAAGCTGTATAACAAATATTCTGTGGGTTTTTGAATTTATTTACTTACCTTTAATGCCCCAGTTACATTCCTTTGCAGTATTAAAGGATAGTATACTGGTTTGAAATGCATTAAAAGTAAATGTGCTGCAGGAGACAGAAAATATATTGCAAGTTAGTAGATACGCCATTGTCATAATCAGTGAGAACTAGGATTGCAGTGGTTTCTTATGCTCTTTTACCAAAAAACATTGCTTTGTGGAGGCATAAAAACATAACTGACTATTGACTTCTCTGTCTGCAGCCATATGTATTGCTCAGGATTGAGAGAGAGATAGATTTCTTGTCTATTCAGATGCTGGACATGAAGTCTGCTTGTGCTAATTTGAATATAATTCTATGTATTTTTCTTCACAGTTTATGGTATTTGTTGTATGTTCTTGTGCTTTCAATAGGACCAGTATTGACTTGAGTTACAAAGGGAAACTGTAGTGATTTTGGACACACAGTTCATAAATTAGGAATTTTATAGCTATTCTAGTGAATTTGTACGTATTTTAGCTGAATTCTTTTTGTTGCACATTCTTCTAGACTTCAATATTTTCTTGGGTTTTTTTTCTCCATAAATTTATAAACTGAACAGGAATATATAGTATTAGGCAATAGAAAAGTAAATTCAGACATACATACATACATATATAAAAACTTTCATCTAAAAATAATTGTAATAACAGCGTGCCAATACAATCATAGCTGCTTGGTGACTCATATTTGTGTATTCACTTAAGAACAGGCAGTGAGCAGCCTTATATTGAGATTTGTGAAATTATTTGAATCCATCTACTTACATGGCACATTTGAAAAGGTGAGATTTGCATTTGAAAAGGATGAATCAGAACTAAAAACAGATGAGATAAAGATTCTTTCTCTCTCCCAAGGGTCTGGAGTCATTTACTGTAGCCATTAACATCTAACATGATTTCAGGTGAAGTGTTTCCTCAATAAACCTGAGTAACTTTTTTTTTTTTAAGAAAAAAGAGAAGAAAGAAAGAAAAGTTGGAGTGTTATAGAGGTATCAGAGAGCTATTTTTGTTTTTTAAAGTCTTCATGCATACTTACCTTGGTTCTGAATCGTTTATTATTTTTATGAATTAAACAAAATGAAGCTTGGGATGCAGTTCACCTAAATCTTGCCCAAGTGAGGACTTCATTTTCTAAAACTTTTCTAAATTCCAGACTGTTTGGATACTTCCTAGGCCTAGCTAAACATATGCCAAATTTCTTTGGCTATCTTCTCCATAAGCTGAAAATTTTATATATATGTTAAAGTTACTTCTGTTTGTTCAGAACTGTGTGCTTTGTCAGAATGGACAAATCCCTTCTTTACCTGTCTTTTTTTAATTTGGAGCTTAAATAAACAGACAATGGACTCCACATCAATATGGTGGGAAAATTTGAAGAATACAGTCTTTTTTTTTTTTTTAATGAGGCCACGCTAGAAGTGGAATGGGCAAGTTCTGAGACTAGTAATATTTTAGCTGCATCCTAAGAGATTGCCTGTTACAACAAATCTGATGTTGACTGCAAATGGTGATGAAGTATAAAACATGTATGAAGTAGGGACTGAACCTTCTGAGGCTGATTCTAAAAACCAGATACATCTCCTCCCATTTGGCAGCAGCAAAGATTATTTTTAGATGGTTTCTTACAGGAAGATATTAGCAGGATAACTATATCTGAAACTCTTTTTGAGATTCATTTGAGGAATCTGTGATGTTTTACTGCACATGGTGTAGAAGCAGAAATTCTTTTCAATTATGTGGTTTTTAGTTATTAGATAATTACAGATAATTGCATGGGCAAGCTCTGTGAAATAAAGTGTTACCATAACATCTAAAAATCTATGAATCAAGCAACCATTATATTTGGAGTTGTGTCATTATTTCAAGTATAATTACCATGAGATTGTCAATGCATTCCCCTTTGTTGTAAAGTCCTTTGTCACAACATTTAAGTATAAAGAGAATATAAATTGACCTTCACAACTGTTATACTAAAACTTAAGATACTTCTGTGCACTGCAGTACTATCTGCTTCATGTTTTAAAAACATAGCTTTCATAGAGAAAACAGAGAAAATTCTGTTGTGCATGAGGAAGAAGATACCAGCTAGGGAGATAGCTCTTTTCTGTAGCTGTCCAAAGTAACCAATTTTTATCTGTTATTTTATAACTAGCTAAAATTCTGCTAAGAGTAAAGTCTTTAAAAATCTCCTCACCTCGTCTCCTGTCTTGAGTTTGATTGACAAAATTTCACACAGAAGACTGTAGTTCACTCTTGGGTTCCAATTGAACTCTTTTTCTTTTTCTTTTTTTTTTTTTTCATATAGGACACATTTTTGCCAAACTTTCAACTCATTAAACAGTAATTTTGCTTCTTGCTTGTTTGCTCGTTTTGTTATTTCTCAGGTTTTACTTGGCAAGATGATTATACGCAGCATGTTATTGGCCAGGAACTCTCAGCCGTTCCCAAAATCTTCAACAGACGCCCTGATAAAGTTGCAACTAAAGGATCTGACATAGGAAGGTAAGTCTTCAGTGATGTTTTTTGCCTGGTAAGATTTTGGAATGGTTTGGGAATGATGAGAAAGAGGTAGGCACTGAAACTGAATTAAACACATCACCAAAACCATTATCTGTGATAAAGGGAAACCAGTCACACAACAGCATGGAAAACACCAGTAGGAAAACAGCAGCGAGAATGAAAACCCTCAACCCTATTCTTGGTTACCATCAAGTTGAGAAAATTTGCCTTCTCTTGTTAATTTAGATGTCAGAATTCAAAGCATCAGATCTTTTATCCAGTTTATGCAGTGTCTAGTGTCAGTTGAACCAACTCTATAGTTATGACTGGCTTATTCTGGAATAAGCCAACAAAAAGAAAAAAAAAGTATTGAATGACAATCTGAGCAACTAGTTATATTTTCAAACTCATATTCTTCCAAAACAGAGCTGGAATTGATTCAAAGTCCACGGATTCTCAGCTTTAGTTTGTAGAATTTGTCCAAGATGGATTCATACAAGTTCTCAGAAAACAATGTTTTCATTTCTATTCTTTGCATTACAGAAGACATTTTCCTCATGATTTGAAAAGTTTTGAGGAGTAACTTAGCAGTTACTGGTGTCAAGAGACACAATATTTATAATTCTTTAGAATGGTATGCATGTAGGACCTGGAATTATATCTTAATAGACAGATACACGTATAAATATACTCTTCTACCTGGACTATTCTGTTTTTAAATAGGCTTTTGAATACAACCCAACCACACAAACCCCATAAGGAAATTTTAAAGTACATAAAATTGTTAGGGACAATACTTGGACTTCTAACCTTGACAGGCAAGATATTGCGTGTTGGACTTTAGATATTCCTGTACCAAAGTATGTAGATTGCATATACTGCAGAAACATTTATTTTCTAGATTACTCTCTTATGGAAATAAAAATAGTGTCATTGTTTTTGCCCAATGGCTTCAGCTGTGTTTGCCTCTGTTTTGATTTAATTAATAGAATTTGACCCAGAATTTCAAATATTTATTGATTCAAAAGCATTCATAAGAATCACAGCACCATACATTTCAGCAATATTGTAAGGCAGAAACTTCTGAAGAAGATACTGATCTATAGCTTATCAAAAAGGTGATAAAAAACATGTGACTGAATCCATAAACATGCTGCATTTTTTTTTCTGCTGCTTAGATACATAAAATGCTATTAACTGTATGGATTACTCTGTACATAGTACCAGAAATGACTTTTCATATCTTCGGGAGGACATTTTTTTAGAATCAATGTATCTAAAACTTTTATTCAAGAGCATGAGTTAAAATAGGCCAGATATCCACAAGATCAAGACTATATTCTGTAGTGTTACAGATTCACAGTTGTATAAAAAGAACACGTGTAGAAATTTAGTCTTTAGGCTGAAAACAGATGATCAGTTTTAGGAGATCCTGTTGTGACCAGATTTGAGCTGTTTTGTGTTTTTAACTAGAAGTATATGTTAAAAAAATAGCCTGCTTTGTATATTGACACTTCGGGAACATCAGAATTTCAAATGTGTTCCACTTACAGCAGTTCCTATTGTGGATAGATTTTCTGAAGTTACCAAGATGTGCTTCTGAAAGCATTATCTTATGTGCCAAGAGTTTAAAGCATTAATTGATTTTTTTTTTTCTGGTTGTTCATTTGCAATGTATTCTGTAGGTCAGAGAACAGTGGGAACTATTTCTCTGGCATATTGTAGATTCTGATCAAGTTTGCTATATGCTCAATGTGCTTGCTAAAATATGATGAGAAAATAATTAAATAATTTTAAAAGCCACTTAGCGCAGGTATCTAATTATCAAAGAAACATTATGGCAAGAAGACCTTTTATTAAGGGTAACGTATGTAATAAGATAATATGAAGTCATACTAATGAGTCATTAATCCCCACAGAGCTAGTGAGAGCAAGAAAATAGACTCAGACACTTGAAAGGTAAATTGACTTAGACTAAATTAGTGCGTAAGAAATCTGATGGAACAGAAGACATGGATTTTACATCTTAAAAATATACTGAAACTAGGAGCTTGATTTCAATATGAAAGTTCTTTCTTTGCTGGCTAACTGGAGTGTACATGGTATTTCCTAGGCCCTTGTTAAATTTCAGAAAAACCTCACTCTTGAAAGAAGATTCAAGATCAAGGAAAAAAGTTCATTCTGCACACAGAAAATAAGTGTCAGATGTGTTCATTGGTGCAATTAGGCAAAACCACAAACGTTTCCAGCAAACTTCAATGCATGATGTAGAGTATAGCATTATTTCTATAATAAAACCATCATTAAATCAGTAATAAGATTCTCACAGCATTTAAAAGGGAGCAACTTAATTTAAAAAAAAAAGTTCTATTTATTAATTGAGAACATTCTAGAAATTTCTGAGTTGCAGTGATTTCTGTGGATAAATAGTATACATTAATGTCTTTATACCCTAAAGTTTGTTGTCTGCTGAGTCCTTTTTCAGAACAAACTAAAACTCAAAATAATTTCAAAGTGCACAAGAATTCAGGTGACAGCAATTTTTTCCTACTCACCAGGTGCTTTTATGTATTTGCCTTTTATCCATTTTCCAATATCAATTTGTTGAATTTAAAAGAAATATTTAAATTCAGTTCCAATAATAGTCTATTTAATGCCTTTTACTTTCTGTGTTAACAAGGTGAACAACAGTGATATACTGATGTACTAACATTTTTAAAAATCTTTCAGACCTATTAACAGAATTTTATTAAAATTGTCAGCAAATTAAAAGTACTAATGTGTTAGATTTTTACATTTTAATTGTGTAAAAGTTTATAGTGTAAAATATTACTTCTAATGTGGAATTTAAACACAATTTGACTGCAATTACTGTCTCCATAAGAAAAATTAAAAACCTTAGACCAGAGTTTGTTTCTACCACCAGTGTGAGTGATTATATTCTGTAAGTAATGGCTTGAAAAGCTAAACTAAATATTGCCATTCATCTGTGCATTCAGTTCCCATTAGCTCCAGTGGAAATCCTCGGGGCAGATTTTGGTCCATTATTTCCGTTTTTCCTTTCTTTTTTCAATTTACCAAAGAAAGGAGAAGATAGGTGGTGGAATTAATTGATGAATGAAAGTCGAATGATTTGGATCTCTTCTATGATCGGAGCCTTTTTGTGTTAGTTTATTGAAGCAGAAAGCATACCGCTCAGATCTTTCAAAACTGCAGAACAGTTTTAGTCTGGCTTTAAGTTGAAAACAGGGTGGCTAATATCACCTGCATGTCCACACTCCATCTTAAGGCAGAATTTAGAGCTTTGGAATAAGAGAAAAATGAACAGCATGAGGAAGCAAAACTTCAAGTGAATTACATGATGATCTCTATGGTGTTCTGAGTTGTTTTCCACTGGGGAGAGGTGGAGGGGATTTTTCGTGCTTTAAAGTGTTCAGCTTTGTGATTACTATTAGTTAAAATGCCACTACAGTAAATTGGATTATTAATTACATTAATTTGTATTAAATTAGTCAAGACATGCATTTGATACAACTGTGAGCATGGAAGGAATCTGTTACTTTGTCATAAAATAATGTAATTAAACCCAAGTTTTGGGAAATGACAAAATGATACTTTCTTAAGCTGTGTCCCTACGTAAGCACCATGATGTAGGCTGGTAGAGTGAAATGTTGTTTACAGTGGCACGAAGATGTTGAAAGTCAAGTGGTGCTTAATATCACTGAGCTGGAAAGCTCCTCCACCTGGAATTTTCTTCACTGAAGAAGTGTGTGGGCCTGTGGGTAGGAAGCAAGGAACAGGACAAGGAGTAATGGGATGAAGCTGGAACACAAAAAGTTCCACTTAAATATAAGAAAAAAATATTTTTCTGTGAGGGTGACGGAGCAGTGGAAGAGACTGCCCAGAGGGGTTGTGATGTCTCCTTCCTTGGAGGTCTTCAAGACCTGCCTGGACATGTCCCTATGTGACCTGATCTAGGTGAACCTGCTTCTGCTGGGGTGTTGGACTAGGTGATCTCTAAAGGTCCTTTCCAACCCTACCATTCTATGATTATATGAAATGGAGACACCAAAAAGGTGATTTCCCTTAAAACAGCATGTCACTCATAGGGAAGGAAGCAAACTGGGAAGGCTCTCTGCTTTCTTGCACAAGGATTGAGATAGTTATGTGTGTTGACATTTAAATTATCATCATCATTGTCAAGTTGTTGCTGGAGAGGAGAAGAGCTGGTAATGATTCAGACTCGTTGCACACAGTGCTCTGAATCTGATATAAACACCTCTACATGGATGTTGTTTAATCACATTTTTTGCTTTTCTTTGCAAACGTCACCAAGATCTGTCAAAACCAGTCAGGAAACATCACTAGTCTGTGAATCCCAGAAACATGAGGAGATCAGAAGAGATACTTGATCTGTCTCATTATTTCTTCTGTTCGCCTTTTGCTGGAGCTGCCTTTCTCGTTTTTTTTTCTGCACATCCAGTAGTCTGTTAATTGATGTAATCATACAGCAATTTTTAAAAAATCTTAGAACCATCTCACATTTAACAATTTAACCATGCATATTTTCTTTATACAAACGTTATCTTCTGAATATGGCTTGATGTTGGCATTTTATTTGGTTTACTGTTGGATTGCTAACTGTGATTCATGCAATAAATAGTTAATAGTGCAGGATTTTTTCTGACTGCATTTGCTGAAACATTGAATTTCATATCCTTTTGTGCTTGCTAAGCTTTTGAGTGACTTTTTTCTTAACGTATGGAACTAACTTCAGTGGTTTACAGTGCCTTTTTAGTCAGGCACTTTGTACGTTGTACAGACTGGTAACTTTCTTTTCTTTGCTTTTGCTGTGCAGGACTGTGGGACAGAATGCAGATAATGAAAGAAATTATGATCTGGAAAATGACGTGAACTTGGCCAAGTCTCTTCAGCAATATCTTAAATATCTCAGTATTCTCTCCCAGTCTGCAGCTACGAATTTGTATCCAAGGAAGACGAATGACAGAGCCTCTGTAAAGGTAATGTATTAGATATGGTTCCTACAGTCTGTGATTTTGGCTTCCTTCTTTGAATTCCCCTTATTTTTCAATTATCCCTTCTGTCTCAAGACCAGACATTATTTTTTCACTGCTTCCTCCAGTTAACTAACATACCTGCACTAACCAAGTTCTCTCCAAATGAGTCAGCTCTGCATTGCAAATGATTGAGCTCTTCTAATCTTGAGCATTTTACCTTAATTAGGGACACATTGTATGTGAGGAAGCAGGAGGAGTGGGTTAAAAGTTGTAACATCTTCATTGACTGATCTGAAACCCTTACAGCATCTGAACTGCTCCTCTCCAAAAGCTGGCTGAACTACCCTGTGAATTCTTGCCATTAAATCTTGAGCATTGGCTACGTTAAAAAACACATGCAAATGCCTGTTTGAGAGCTAAACCAATGTTTTTTCTTTAGAGAAAAATCTGTCTTGCTCTAAGATGGAACCTGAAAAATGTACAGAAATGATTGAATGGAGGCCCTTATAGCACTATATCTTGGACTCCAAAACTGTATTTATCCAAAACATTATTTTGTTTTAAAGAAATAAGATGATATTATCAGGATTCTTTAAAAAAACCCAGTATGTGCTAATTCATGCCTACACTGTAAATGGAACAACCTTACTTGAAAAATATAATGAAGTTTTAGGAAAATTGGACAAACTGCTAATTTTTTCCAGGACCTAATTCAGAGACACAGAATTGCTGCAGGATACCTGCAACAGAAACTCTCAACAGCAATGTAGGTTGTATCAACTCTTTAGTCATGGTATAGCTGAAATGTTATTATTCTTGTCAGAAGCTGCAAGCTTCCAGTTTCACTGTTTGGCATACATAACACTTGTGATTTATGGCATATGTCATCAGGTGTTCATCTAGGGCAAGTGAAACTTGCAGGCAGTGGCCCGGCAGCTTTGGGGATGGATGAATGACCACCTTCATGGTGCTTTTCCTCCATGCTCTACTCATGGGCGCTGACTGTAGTGAGGATGCCCTGCTTTGAATCATCGGCTTTCAGAGACAAGAAAACTTGCTCAGGAAGTATTTCAGTGGGTCTGGTGCTGTCATGCAAGTTCATAAATAATCCATATGGCTGAGACCTTCTGTGGGGAAGCCTGCTGTGATAACACCACCCACCAACCTTATTGAGTGTTGCCATGGAGATGGGTACTCTGAAGCCTGGGGGAGTGGGATAAAGAGGAGAAAATCTGGGAATGAAGCACATACAGGAGCAAACTGTACACTTCTGTTTACTAAGGAGCATTTTAAAACAACAGGCATTCAGTCAGATGTGTTACTTTAAAATTATTTTTAAAAAAGGAAAATTATCTTAAAAGTTAGTAATCAATCATGAATTTTAAGTGATCCTGGAGACATTTTCCTATCCTCTACAAATCAAATGCAACTGCTATAAACAATAAAGAAGGATACTGCTTTTGTACCTTGATTCATTGAGTCATTAATGGAATAACATTTAAACAAAAGAGAAACCAGGATTTTTGCTACTTCAGGAAACAGGAAAAAAACATAAAACTTAACTATTTGAAAAGAGTAGAAAGGGAAGCGACTGCAAGAGCTGCATTTGATATAGTCATACCACTTGAAATTGAAAATGGCTATTGTGCACTTTAATTGCATGCTACAACAAAATCTTAGTACTGTATTTTTTATTTCATATGCGGATAAATTATGAACCTACATTAAATAATTGTAGCAAGGAAGATCTTATCTTTTTAACTTTCTTGCACTTTTCTGATTAAAAATAAGACAGACATATTTTACCCGACTTAGACTCAGGATCGCAGCTTTTAGGCCTTTGGCCTTCTTAAAAATTACTGTCTTTCAAGCATATATCTACCTCTGTCACTTCATTCTTGCTCTCAGGGAGTAGGGTATGTAATACTACTCTGGTTGCTTTGATACCTTACCTTCTGTGATGTATAGCTGAATCTTACAGAAATTTAGTGCTTCTAGGCAGACTTTCTGATTTGTTCCTCATCAGAGGACTCTGTCCAAAAGTAAAAAAAAAAGAAGAAAATAGACAAAGGTGCTTTAAAATACTTGTTAAACCCTTAAAAGTGTTATTTAGTGTCTTAACAGAAACATTTTTAATCCAACTGGTTTACAAATTTTTTGTCTTTACTTTTCCTGCTGTCTTCCACACGTATTATCAGAATAAAACTACATAGCTTCAAAATTACGAAGTATACAGCTCACACACAGTTATGAGTAGAGTTGTAAAATTTAAAACAGGTAACTCTTTTCCTGTTTCCTCTGTTCAAACAACTGCCAGCTTGAGGCTTGGTGTAACAATGAGAGAAATAGCACTATTCTACATAAATCCTGCAATAGACCAAAATTCCTATAATATCTACCATTTATTGCAAGAGTTTCTTTGAGTGATTTTTAAGCACTTGGAGTTCATCACTAACTTTTTTCATCACTAATTTTTTTTCTCAGTATTTAGACAGTATCTCCTGCAGGCAGCAATCTAGCCAGTAGATAATGACTCTGACAGTCATAGCAATAAATGAGAAGATTTGGCGAGTCTGTTTCCTGAGGATTATGGTTCAGCTGAAAAGAGTTGTTCAGAAAATGGGCACTTGGTGGCATTTGTTACTTAAGCATTAGCTAGTGGGTTTCTGTGCTTGAGTTTTTTCCCCCACTTGGACTTAATGAAGGTTTACCATTCACAAAATGCTGTATTATTACTCCTTGTGATTCCTTTCTACCAAACCTGAACTAAGTATGGAAAATAACGTATAGCCAGGCATATGCTCATAATGAGAAAGCTTGATTTATCTTACCTACTGAGGCAAGAAATGCAGACGCTTCAACTGACGCATGAATTCCCCTGCTCTCCTCTGGTTAGAACAAACTGCTCATATAAAAACAAAAACCCTGAAAAAAACCACTGCACTATTGACATTTCTACAGAAACTGAGAAGGAGAGTTTTGTTGGGTTCAACATATAGCTGATGTTACTAAAGGTAGTCAGCTTTGCTACTGATGGCAGTCCAGCTGCTGAGCTCCATATAAACATTTGTGTAGCAGGGACGTATGGGAAGCCTTGAGGAAATCTTTCAATAAAGGAGGTGGAAAAAGACAAATAAAATAGCTATGTCCACAGCAGCTATTACAAGGCAAAAAAAGATAGGCACCAAAAGTGATCAGTATGGAAACTAATACTCACATTGTCTACTTTTCACTATTAGCCAAGACAGTGAGGAAAAAAAAAAATCAAATGCCTGCTGTCAAATAGTTACAAGAGATTACAATTGTACTGCTTTCATCTGACCTAGAATAATTTTTCATTCATCACAGGATGAAAAGATTTGAAATGTGATCCAAATGTACTTAAAAAGTCTCAAAATCAGAATAAAAAACCAAAAAATATCACCTGAAACTGCTTGGTTTTTTTATTAAACTAGTTATCACTGTAAGCTGAAACTGCTTGCCTTTTTTTTTTTTTTTTTTCTTGACCTAGCTATAGTTTCTGCTGCTGCAGAAATCACCCTGCTGCTAAGATTCTCCACAGGCTGCTGCGTTATTCAGGTGCTAGTATGTAGAGTCTAGTATAGGGAAAAAGAGAAAATTATGTCAAGAGTCTTCTACAAGTTTCATCCACTTTCTGCTGTTTCTGTTTATTTGTTTTTTAATTATTTATAATAATTTCCATGGTAGATTTTTTGCACAAATATTGTGACTGCAGATATTTCAGAGTCTTAGGTATTCTTATAATTTTTAAAGAAAGAATTTGGGAAGACTCGGAATCTTTACATCAAAGAAGTGGTTAGTAAATTTATAGGTATTTGCAGAATCATGAAGGGAAAAAGAAACAGATGAAGTGACTGGTTAGTGGTAGAAGGGTATGTCTGCTTGTTAGATCAGCAGGGCAGTGGTGCTGGAAGGGAAAAAAGTACCAATAAAAAGTAGTTGTGGCAAAGTCAGTTTGCTGGAACCTGGAAGGATATGAATGTTAGACAAGGTGTTTGGTAAAGCTTGTATTTAAGCCTCCAGATTCAGGGAAGAGTACTCATAGCTTTCCTGGGTTGAAAAACAATTGCTTGATGCTGTGTGATGGATCTCCTGAAATAACTAAGATATATGATAATTATTAGAAACTATTAGTATTTATTTTAGAAAATCTGAGTGCATGAGCGCTCAAAGATGTGCTCTGAACTTATCTGCAAATAACAATTACTGTGATTAACTGGTAAGAAATTATGCAGTCATTGCTCATTTTAATCTGGAGCTTTAATTCAAAAAAAAGGAGACCCTTATTATCTAACACTGATTAAAATAAAGTACTGAATGAAGATCATAAAAAATTGATTTGATGGCTCACTGATGAAAAATCAAAAACCTTTTTGCAACATATATATTGAAACTCTGCTTATATAAATGTAACATTTAATATTTAATATATGTGGGATTATGTATAAGTAAGGAAAATGTCAATCACTCTGTGTGTAAACACTTTCATAAAAAATCAGGAATAATTGATAAAGGTGTGTCTTCCTGAATCTACAGAATTGCATATATATGTACAACTATTAATGTAATATCTGCATGTCTCACAAGTGTTGATGTATTTAGCTACCCACTGGCTTTACAAAGCAGGGAAGAATACCCTTACATAGCTTTTCCGAGGACGTGCAATAATTTTTTAGACGAAAAATTAAGCCTCAAATCCCAGAAAAATATTTAATGTTTTGAATCATTCTCCTCTCCATGGCTCTTTTCAGTAAAATAGAAATATTGAAGTCCTCTTAAAACCAAAAACCAAACAAAAACAACTCCCAAAACCCGACAAACAAACCCTCCCATTAACTCTTAGGTAGAAGTTATATGACCCAGTACAGATGTTTGTATTGATGCAAATCAAACTAAACTTATTTTATGATCAGTGGAGAGAAAAAAGGAATTTTCAACTTGCAATCCATCTATCCTATTTTAAATATATAGAATAAGACATTGCTAATTCTTTCTTGTTGGCCATCCTGCATGAATCTGGTGTGGATAGCAATTTTTTTTCTGGGAGGACTGATACCCACACACTTGTAGAATCATGGCTACAAAGCCCAGTAAAACTACAGTCAGGTTGTTTGTGGCATAAATACACAGTCTGATAGTTTAATGTAACCTGTGATTCACTTTTTAAGATTCATAATTTGGCAAGTGAAGTCCGTAGGTTTACTTAAAGGGGCAGTTAAGTAATTTCTAGTAATTCTCATATGAAACATAGGTAGTTTTAAAATCTCGAATAGTGAATGGACAAGAAGATTTCCTTCTTTTTTGGATCCCTTTCCAACCCTTCAAAATCAGCTCTTTTTTTGCCAAATACACCATATGTTTGGAGCTTTTGTTTCTGCCATTTCACTTGCAAGTATTTACTTACAGTGTACTGTACTTGAGTACACTAGGTGCAGTAAGTAGAAGAAGATGGAGCTGGCACAAATTTTAAGGTGTATTCCATATTCATTTTTAGATCATGTTCATCAAATGAGAGGGTAGTGTTTACAAAATTTTAAACTTATTTACTCTAACCTTTTTTACAAGTGTGATGGTATATACATTTCAGGACAGTGCAACAACAAAAGCAACCCATCACCTCACTTCAAGCAGTAGTCCAGCAAGTGGTTGGTTCCTTTCAATGAGATTATAAAGCAATCTTATATGCATGGATCCTGCAAATCCCTATTTGCTTTCATTTCTTTGCCTAAAAGTATTCTCTAGATTCATATGTTAGAGTTATAAATATACTGAATTGGTGTTAATGTGCTCAACTTTTGGCAGATGAAGATCTTCATATTTCTGTGTAAATCATCTTTAGATAATGAGTTAGCTCAATATACCGGCATATGTCTACAGAAAATGTGTTTAAACATCATTTGCTGAAACCTTAAGTAACAGACTTATTGACATATGAGCAAACTGTTCTCAGACAAGGGAAGCTGATATACCCTGGTACATCTATCAGCACCATGCTGCACAACTTCTATCATCCACTGGGGGTTGAGTGTTATTTTTTGGTTCCTATTGGTAATGTTAGGGAGCTCACATGCTATTGGTCCCTTTTGCTCCTTTTTCCTGCTGTTTAACCACAACTGTTCCTCTCTTGTCCTTTCTGTAAACATCACATGATATGCCTTTTACAATGACAAGATGCTCTTGGCATCCTGTAAGGAGTCCCACACCCCTGCAGGCAGTAACCTTTTAGATCTGCAGGGTGATCCAGAGAGCTGCTGCTATTGACCCTTCTGGTGGGTGGCACTCCTGGATGTTACGGCTGATGGCTCTTTGTGATGGCCTGAGGAAGAGCCGTGGCATGGATCAGATTATTGGGGCTTATAATTTTTCTCTTCACATGTTACATACTTTATGTGTGTGGAGACAAGCCAGGTTCTCATGTCACTGGATGTGTAAAACTGACATTTTTTTGTTTATGATGAGCTAATAATGAATGCCGAGGAAAGACCATCCAACACTACTCCTTCTACACTGAAGGAGAATTTGTTTTAACCTGTAGGATGGAGTTTTGTCAGAAACAGAGAGATGAACCAGCAGCTAGTTACGAAGATTAAAGCTAGTGAGTTCTTCAGCAGTACAAGAAATGACAAGCAATGGTAAAAATTATTCATGCAGGAGAGTCTGTTGGAGAAGGTTAAAGGGTAGACATGCAGCTAAGATCATCCCAAAGGAGATCAAGAGCAGCTGGGAACATTTGAGACTTAAAAGTGAATTTCTTAAATAGTAACTTACACATGAAAGAAGCCAATGTATTTATCTGTTCTCTTTTTTCTTTTGTTTTGGAGGGTGTTTTTTTGTTTAAGAGTGATAGAATAGGCTGTTCACAGTCAAATTTCTGCCAACTGAAATTACAAAAGTGTAGATTTTTTTAATGGTATATACAGTGAGACCCCAGACAATCCTGTTATGCTGCAGATTCACAATCAGAATTAAGAAATAAAGTCATCACTATTTTTGATCAGAGGAGACTCTGAGGACCCGCAAACTACAGGCTGTTAATTAACAATCTTTGCCATCTTTACTTCTCTGATGTAGTTCTTAAATGGTTTCAAAGCTGTTGTAATTCTCAGAAAGAAAATAGGAGATAGTTACAGAAAATTATTAGTGAAATAGTAGGTCAAATGAAATGACTGTAATGGTGCCTGCTGCCTTAAACCTAATAGTCTGTCAGAAGACCCCAGCCTGATTCTGTCCCATAGCTGCAGAGGCACTGGTTTGGACTCTTTACCAGTTTCTGGATTCTGAATTCCTGTTTTTTATGCAGTGATTTCTTGCATGACACAACATCATTATTGATGGTAAGTGAAAAAGCTTTTACTCTGCTATTTTTCAGAACATTCGATTCTTTTATTGGCTTTACGTAATATTTTAAGGCAAACATATCACTGAATTTGGTATAGTCTGTAACAACATGTCTGCAGCACACTCAAGCTTGTAAAGTGGACATCCCCCCTTCCACTAACTTCAACCTAGCTGGAAGCCTGCTAAGATATCCTTCTGACAGTGCAGCACTGTATGGGAACAGCAGCTCACCAGTGGAAAGAATTAAGGCTTTGTTAGCATAGGACATACCCTGGCTACTTTATCCTTAGTGCTCTAAGGACACTACTGTACTTCTTCCATGCCACACAGGGAATTAAATTATAAGATCATTTCATTTTTTTATAACCTTTAGAAACTTTGATTTTATCCCACCATTAGTCAGGGAGAGCACAGTTCCAGTGTTTGTTGTGCTTTTGTTTTCAAGTTTCAAAGAGCATTCTGGCACTACCTCAAATAGGCACAGTAAATTAAGTATTGCAGGTGGAATCACGATCCAAACAAATTTTGGTGGTAGCAAACGTGAATCAATATCTGACAATGCATCAAACCAAAAAAGCAAAATGAAATTGAGGGAGGAAGATTTTTCCTTTATACATCCCTAAGGGATTCTTTTGTTAGCTCTATATGCTTTCAAGATTTAGCAAATGTATCCTCAAGAAAGGAAGTATTTTGTAATGAATTTAATTCCGTTCCTGCTGTACTTGGGTGAAACATTCATCAGTCTAACCCTTATTGAATAAATTGCCCCACATTTATCTGTGCCTTGGGTTGTATGTATCTAATCCTGCCCCTTTTTTTAATTACTATTTAAAAAAAAAAAAAAAAAGTGTGGTCCACAGAGGATTGCCCAGTGCATCTGCACGCTTTAATTTACTGTGCACTTCCATGAACCTTCATGCAGAAAATGCCAGTTACATACATACCTAAACCATACAAGACATTGTCCTAACAATTACATCTTCAGAAAGGTTAGTATGGGTTGTTTTTTTTTTTGATAATGTGTGAATTATTGAGATAGCTTACTTGAAAGGTGGTGAAGGAGAGGAAAATCCTGTGCTGATGGAGAAATAAGATTTTTCTTTAACTGAGTTTTGTAGCAATTCAGGGTACTTGTGAAAGGTAGTGTATTAGTGACATGAGATAACTGAACAGTGTCATACCTATTAAAAAAACAGTGTTCTTGATAGTTATAGGGAATTGTATTCTAACCCTATTTGGTATAAATCATCTATGTGGTTACTGAATGTTCTGTCTTAATTTATTTAATATTTGTCTCTTTTTTTTTGCTATTACTGGCCGTACTTTATGTAAATCCAGTTTAATCAATACAGAGGCTAATTATCTTTTACAAATTTTAAATCTTTCTTTTAAAAAATTTCTGCTCCCTGTTTCCCTCTGCTTTTCCATAATGTTATCAGGTTCTCCAAAGGCACCAACAAGGAAATTTACAGTTTTTCTCTTGTGGCTACCCATGGATTATGCCATTTAACTTTGAAGTCAATCAAACTAGCAACATCCATGTTCAGGAGGTTAGATTGCAAAAACACTTTAAATAAGATTGTCATGGCACTTTGCAATTTTTAACTTAAGATGTACATATTTGATGGATTCTAAACTGCATATAACAGATATTTTTCTCTTATCATTTTAGGTAAAAAAAATAGATGATTTTTCTCATGCCATTTAGACAGATGCATAGTCTAGGGTTATGTTTATCTGTGCCACAATTTTATGTGTATTTCACCTTTCATGTTTCAGTTGACACATATACTTTCAGTTCTGTTTTTCGTTTGAGATGGGAGCAGCAAGGAAGGGGCTTTTTTCTCCTCCAAGTTGAGGATTGCCATACAGCTGTGAGATCCCTTTAATTAAGTCCAACTAAGCTATATCAGATAGACTGGTATCTGAGTGCACTGTGAAGACAGCTGAGCTGTTGGTGCTATACTTTAATTAGAACTTTTAATATTTCTTCCCATACTACCTGAAGTGTGACCTGTCAAACTGCTGAGAGGCTGCCCTTTCTTGATCGTGGTGCAGCTCTGAGCCCAGGACTGACACTTACTTATATCTAATTTGTGTACAATTGCTTGTTGGTTTTGTTGTGTTTTATTTCTTGATGTGCTTGTCTGCAAATGCAGGAAATCACAGACCTGTTAGTGTTAAAGGATATTTGGACTTGTTAAATAGCTCATCAAAAGCCAGCCCATATCTCCTGACCCTAATCTTTCACAAGTGGTTTGAGAATGTCTAGCAGTTTTGCACTCCCAAAGACTTGATTTATTAGTAAAACTTTGGAGGCAAAAAAGGCAACTGGATATAGCACAGAGATCCAAATTAGTTACACAAGCTGGATTCAACTGAAAATGTCTTTCCATAGCTGAATGGGGAACATCTTCTCCCTCACCTCATGTTTCTGCCTTTCCCAGCAACTAGTTCTTCCTTCCCTTATCCCCAGAAAGTCCACCAAAACCTGTCAAGGTAGGGAGTATAAGGGTAGGAAAGGTAGAAGGCAGTTTGTGTGAATTCTGTGCTAACTACTTGGTGTGTCTAGGACTGCTTTGTGTCATTCTCTGCAACTCAGTTGTAGGGAGTGGGTATCATTAAAGAGTTAATTACCCCATGCAAAGACTCGTTGAAATTTGGAGATAAATGCATAGGAACTGTAGTTTTTCACATCTAGGATTTGCTATTAAGTATGTAAACAGCATTCAACTTGTATTGTGACAACTGGCTCCCCTCTTGGTGTTGATCAGAGGAGTGCATACCCTGCAGCTGGTGCACTGAACCGCAGCTACATTGCTGTTGTTTGATGCAACTCCCAGGGGACATGAAAATCTTTCATACACAAAGCTGCTTGATCTCAAGCTCTATATTCCTTGACACTGTTTTACTCTAGCCCAATTTCTTGGTGTTAACAAAACACATTCCTATGTTAAAGACCACCTGCAGAAGTCAAAAGCCTTATGCAGGTGGATCACAAGCCAAAGAAGCCGAAGTGCCTTTTTTTTCTGTAATGAAATTGGATAAGCCGTAAATCTACAAATCATGATATGGAATCATGGAATGAACCTCTTCAGTCATTTCTCAGTGGGAGGATAACCCCTTTGGAAAGCAATGGTGGTGAATATATATTATAAAATCACCTGACTGTTATCGAAAGAAATAAAATTGTTCAGATGGAGAGCAAAGTTATTGTCCATAAATAAAGAATTAGATAAAATATAAACATTTTTATTCATCTCTGGGATAGCTTATTAGCCTCACTTATTTTTCCTTTACAAAATTCATTAGGAAATATATAAATAATGATTTTTCTGTCTGAATTCTACTAATTGCTATCATCTGGGATGTATAGTTGCTGAACTCTGTATGTAGATTGCAGCTGTTTCTGTTCTAAACCATTCTGTTATCAGTGGACAGTGACACCAGTGAGAGGTGAAATCATCCCTTTGCTAAGTTTTCCATGTTGTAATGTAGTTTGTATGATAGTTTAACCAAGAAACCACAGTTAAGAAGCAGGATCCGATCAACACACCTGCAATATGGCATCCAACATCAGCAGTGTCCTGAAGGAATTATAAACAAAGAATCTAATTGGAGTAATTCTGAATAAAATTAATCTCTCAGTACAAATTTGGATTTAGCAAGGACTGAAGGGAAATTATTTTTTTAATGATTTAGGAGAGTGGAACTTTAAAAACAAAAAGTCCTGCCCTCAGGTTGTGGTCATAACAAAAATGTCTCTAAATTACAGTAAATATAATGGTAATTAATGAGTTTATTGTTTCATGTGATGGCTAGAGGCTTAAAGTATTTAAGGAGAAATTTAGAATTTGTCCTCAAAACTACATTTCACCATCAAAACCAAGTAAATGAAAACAATATGTTGTGTTGCAGTGTGAGAATCCTATAGAATTCCCTCTGATGCATACTTTATTGGCAAATAGAAAACTCTGGTATCAGCCAATCTTTCCACTTTTTTTTTTTTTTTCCCAGCAATTTTTCAACAAAAGTGTGGTGTTAGCTTGATTGAAGTGTTCTTTACATTCTTGTTTAATTTGCTGAGTTGTTTTACTTGAAAGTAATAAACTAATTAAAAACCAATTTAAAGGCTGTTTTTGCATTTCTTTATACTGTCAGAGGACATATTGATTAGAGATTCAATTTAGTGAAAAAAAAAAGTAAGAAGATTTCATGCAAAATAGAACAAAGTATTTCATATATACAAAATAAATGTTTGCTTTCTTGGTATTCTTTAAAAAGGCCTCTTTTTTTAATTTCACTTGCTAGTATTTGGTAAGTAACCTGAAAAAAAAAAAAGTTACTCTCACAGTTCTAGTAAAAATCAAAGGGAAAGTGGCTTTACTAAATTTTCTTTGTCTGATTGAGTACAGATAGTGCATACGTAGGTAATGTCAAATTTGAGTTGCATCATTTTCAATTCTCTTTCTCTTTCGCTTTAGTAATTTGTACCAAAGTGGCAGTGCCTCTTTAAAGCAAACACACCAGTTTCAGATTTGCAATCTACATGTTCATTACAGCTTCTAATTATTATTTTCCTGATTGGTAAAGCACTAAGGCCTATGTCTGTGATTCCTGCATAACAATAATTGTTGCAAAGCAATAATGACTCCTTTTTCTACCTTCTGCTCTCTCTAGAGCTACATCTATAATGATCCTATCAGGTACTATATGACGCAGAAATCCAAAGAAAGACCACTTCCTTTGGCCCATGCATCAACATCCTTTCAACACCATGCTGACAGTCTCCTCGGGAGGACTCTCAACCAGCCTCAGCCAGACAAGTTCTCAACAGAGTCAGAGATGGGGCTTGACCAAAAAACTCTGATGGCTGCCCTGCAAACATACATCACTCAGAACTTGTCAGCACAAAGCAACGATAGAAGCTCTCACAGCAGGACTAAAGGGTCTCACATTGATGCTGATAGATTCTCCTCCTCACAAGTCAGTCCTTTTGAAGGAACTATTGCCAAAGGAAAAACAGAAGATTTTAAAATGATCCAGCCAAAACCTGCATCTGGAATGCTGAGGCCAACCCCTGAGATGCTGAATCAGAAATCTGCTCCCCAGGACCCTCTGAGTGTAGTGGATGGTAAACTTGATATTTACTTATTTTAACTTCTCTGAAGTTTCCCTCATGTTTTCTGAGCATTTTTGGAAGAAAAAAAATAGCTATTCTGATCTGTTTCCTAGTATTGGTATATTTGTACCTATCATAATACAGTAATACTCTTCATCATTCTAACTACTCTTTCCCTGCAAACATCTACCCACATTCTTCCACCCACCTTCCATATGCATGCAGAAATATATGGCACTTAGTAAGACGTAACATTTATGTAACTTTTTGTATTTTCAAAGTATTTTACAAACAACATGTAATTATGGGTATAGCTTTGCTATCTAATCTGGTTTTATGCATATATTTCACACTATATATAGATAGTATGGATAAGCCAGGGTTTATTCTCTGTATTTAACTAGAAGTTCAAAGATGATGGGTAAAATCCAAAGTTAGACACAGAAATAAAAGCTGAAGTAAATTCTGTCATAGAACAGAGAGAGGGGAGGAGTCCATCAACTATATGGAAAAATGGACACAGAATAGGACAAAAGATGAAGTTACACCTAGTTTTGTCAGGACATTCTCTTAACAAACACAACCCGTTTGCTGGATTTTCCTCTTCTTTTGCTAATGCTGTTTTATAATGATCAGATCCTGATTTCTTTCTGTCATGGTTTGACATGACAGCCTATTTTGGTAAGGGCAAAGAGACTGTAAAGATGGCTCCTGTAAGAAGTTGCTTGAAACTCTGCCCAGCTCTGAGCCAGAGCCACATGATTGTTTGACAAATATTTAAATGAAGATGTAGCATCTGAGTGAACTCAATATGCTTTATTGTTTCTTTAAACTAGTCTAATTATTGATGTTATTCCAGTGGTTCAGAATGCTTGAAAACTGAAAGAATTAATCCCCAGCCATTGCCAAGTTGTTACATCTGTTGCACTGTAGTCACCACTATCCCAGTGGGTTTTGGTGACATGTAAGAAGGTTCCTTTGAATCCCTTCTTTAGTTGTCATCCATAAAGTTTAATGTTCTTTGATTTGTTTTGATTTATATAAAAAAAAACCCCAAAAACCAGAACAAACAGAAATGTCAAAGTTGCAGCAGAGGAAAGATAATGCTTGCAATCTAAAGGATGCTCAGAAGTGAAAGCATTCTTGGTATGGTGCCCAGAGATAATAGGTTTCAAGGAACGAACTATAATGTAAAATCAAATCCAGGTGGCACTGCAAGTCCCTTGCACAGGTTAGACAATTTTGTTGCTAGGCTTAAAACAAACTAGGCACATGCTGGTTTCATTATCCTCCAGCTGTTCCACTTCACCTTTCCTGGTAGGAGCCAACCGGGAAAAAAATGCTTAACACTTAGAGGGAATAACACGTTTCACAATTCATTGGGTTGTACTGCTTTGACTTCACGTACATAATGTATCCTGCAGGAACTTCTTACATTGCATTAGCTTTTAAGTGTTGTGTAGACATTAAATTATGAATTGAGTAGGAAATAATACGGTTTCTTTTGTATTTTTAAGCCACATAATAGTCTCACAAGGAAGCGGTGAGGACAGATTCCAGTATATTTGTTGTTTAAAATACTATTCATTGGAATGATGATGGTTTGGATTCAGATTTGCCAGACTGACCACACCATCTTTTTTCTGCTTTCAACCTTTCTTCGGTCTCTCTGGTGCTTGAGGATTTTTTGCATGCTTGGTGAGTCGTTTCTCTCTAAACCACAAATCTGTTCCAAAACCAGAAAGCATAGGGTGCAGTCACACAAGCTTAGTTCTCCATTGCATCGATTAGAGGATTAGACAAAAGAACTTGACTGGGAGAACAATCCAGAAGGTACTGAGCTGATTAGCACTGAGAATTGCTGCAAAACAGTGGCAGGTAAATCAGCTGACATGGCGTCTTGAAGGAGAAATACAAGAGAAGGAAACATGGACATATTTTTCTATCAGATTTGGAAACTGATAGCTCTAGTAGTGTGATGCATATGGATACTGTGTTTGTAGTCATTGGCAATAGTGGAATCTGTTTTATTCACCAGCTATATTTAGAATTTGGTTCAGTTTTAAGCAATTTGTTCTAGTCTACTCATTTTTTGTACCTTAAATATTACCAGATATGTGTGTCTGATGCTTTGGAAAGGTCACAGAACCAGGAATTCAAGTGCCTTTAAAAAACCAAACCAAAACTGTATTTATAGAGAAAAGATATTTTTATACGTCTTCTGTCTTACAAGGCTGTGGTCACCAATCCATATGACACTCTCCTGCTGAGGATCATAGAGTCATAGAATGGCAGGGTTGGAAGGGACCTTTAGAGATCGTCTAGTCCAATCCCCCTACAGAAGCAGGTTCAAGTGGTCATAGGGCAATGAGGAGAAGATAACAGCCCCCCATGTTGGACTGGTAGCAGAGTTACTGACACCGTACCACTCAGTTGTCAGGCAAGCTGCATTTGGCAATTGTGTCAACAGAGTATGGAGTGTGATTTATACACTGTTCAACAAATAGCTGTTTTCCTTTGCTAAGCTGCTGTTGTTATGTACTACAGAATTTTACTGGTGAAGCTGATATGAAAAATTACATCATCTAAGATACGTGTGCCTTTACTGTCATCATGGTTCCAAGACAGCTATGAAAGGCAACTTGCCTTCATCAGTTTGGAAGCTGGAGCTAAGGGAAAAATCTGGTGTTTGCAATGATGTATTGATACTTAGTTGTGTATCAAATTATCCAATAATATGCATATAACATACAAACATGAACAAGTGCAAGTGGAAATATCCATATTTAACATCATATCAGTAAACTCATGAGATTAGCAAGACTCATTATGTAGACTTCTGTTTCACTGGGCTGTTACAGACACCTTGGTGACTGTTCCTCCTAATATACTAAAAACATGATGGTCCTCATACTTGGTAGCTTCAGTTATTGACTTTGATCCTTGACATTTTAAGTCACAGTTGTTGTTCAGTAAATGTAGCATAGAATGCCTAAGTTTTATTCACTTTGACACAAGTATTTAGGAGATTGTTTCATGAATAGTGCCCAGGTGACATTGAACAGGACAGGAATAACAGCATCAGGTAAATAGGGGGCTGCTTTATAGCAGGTTTATTTAATGAACCAAGAGGACCTGAAATGAGCCTGTTAGTATTATCACAGAATCACAGAATGGTAGGAGTTGGAAATGACCTCTCAAGATAATCTGGTCCAACCACCTGCTAGAGCAGATCCACCTAGATCAGGTCACACAGGAATGCGTCCAGCTGGGTTTTGAAAACCTCCAGGGAAGGAAACTCCACACCCTCCCCGGACATCCTGTACCAGGAGCCAGACCTGTGGCTATTCATTTTCTGTGTGATTCCTCACCTCATTCCCCCATTTCCATTTTATCTGAGATTGATACTGCTTTGCTGTTGTCTATAAATGTGTGGAAGTGGAGCAGAGAGATAAGACTTTGCTAAGATAAGAGGTACAGATAAAAATTAGTTTGGAAAAAATGGAATTGAATGGAAATGACAAGGCTATATTGACTGAATATTGTTGAAAGACTCGGTATTTGGTCTGACAGCTGGCTGTAAGACAACTGAAATAAATATCTAGTAGTGCCACTTTAATATAACTCTTTTAATTATATATGTCCTTAAATATAATACCTTTTAGGATTTCTCTTCAAATATTGATGTTTTAGTTGAAAAGCTTTAGTTTTCATTTGAAACTGACATACATTCTGTCTTTGCTGACTTTATTAGCTATACTTCAATAATGTAGATTTTTTGTCAGGTTGCTGTCCAATAGTTCTATAAAACATAAGAACAGAAATGATACCTAAGCAGGCACAAGATTTCTGCAGTAATTTGACAGTACTGTTATTTCATAAAATCATAAAATAATAGGGAAGAAACCTTGACAGGTCATCTAGTCCAGCCCCCTGCTAAAGCAGGACCACCTATATCAGGTCACACAGGAACGCGTCCAGGCGGGTTTTGAAGGCTTTCAGAGAAGGAGATTTCACACCCTTCCTGGGCAGCCTGTGTCAGGGCCCTCTCAGCCTTACAGTAAAGAGATTTTTCTGTACGTATAAGTGGAACATTTTTATTATGTGTTCCAGCTTTTATCCATTACCCCTAGTCCTATCACTGAACAATACAGAAAAAAGTGTTACCCCATCCTTTTGACATACACCTTTTAAATAGTTATAAGTAGTAATGAGGTTCCCCTTCAGTCTCCTCCAGGCTGAACAGTCCCAGGACTTTTCTCATACGAAAGATGCTACAGTCCCCTGGTCATCTTGGTGGCCCTGCACTGGACTCTCTCCAGCAGTTCCCTGTCCGTCTTGAGCTGGGGACTCCAAAGCTGGACACAGGAATCCAGATGAGGCCTCACTGGGGCAGAGTAGAGAGGGAGAAGAACCTCCCTCGACCTGCTGGCCACACTCTTCTTGATGCATCCCAGGATGCCATTGGCCTTCTTGGCCACGAGGGCACATTGCTGGCTCATGTTTAGTTTATTGTCAACCAGCACTCCCAGGTCTCTCTCTGCAGAGCTGCTCTCCAGCAGATCAATCCCCAGCCTGTACTGGTGGGATTGTTCCTTCTCAGATGCAGGACTCTGCACTTGTCCTTGTTGAATCTCATGAGGTTCTCTGCCCAACTCTGAAGCCAGTTGAGAATCCACTGAATGGCAGCACAGCCTTCTGGTGAATCAGCTAGGCCTCCCAGTTTGGGTTTTGCTCTTTCAGATCATCTTCCTAAACAACAGCATTTGGACATTATGTTTTTACTATATTATTAAATTCATAGTACGGGATGGATACAATGCAATAAAATGTGGAAAGTAGTCAAATTTTTTCTGTGAACTGGATGATCTTTTGAGATCTCTTCCAATCTTCCAATCAAGATTCTGTGATTCTATGAAGTATTACTCAGCTTCCATCAAACATCAGTCTTAATTTTGCTTAAAAAAATCTTTGCCCAGAGAGTTCAGCATAGTTTGTGATATTGTGAGATGACGTCTTTGACTCTCATGACTTGTTTTCCTGTAGAAAGCTCTCTGCTATGTCTGTATAGTACCATAATCTTAGCTGTCTGCCACGATTTGAGACAGCATCATAGATTTACCTGTTTTATTGATAGTCACACTTAATTGTGTTTAAAACTATTTTATTTAGGAATATTTCAAAAGTTTGCATGTACAGCTGAATTTTATAATGAAATCAGTAGAACTTTGTAATATAGTGGATTATTGTAAAGATGTATCCTTTTAACCTGGAAGAGAATGTACATCAAAGAACCACCTTCACCATGAGTCAAAACCTGCTTTGACTCATAGTAAAACTATTTAAGCTGCTTAAGTTGCCTTGGTTTATATGGACTAATCAATTTACAGGAAAGTGCATTACTTTAGTTGGTAAATTATGGATCAGGTCAGAGGAAATTAATTGCTGCCTTGAGATGAAAAACTGATGGTCAGCTGCAGGCTCTAACCTCTTCCACTACTACTATCAAAAAATGCTACTGTACAAAAAAGTGACAGATATGTCTTCTTTTTCTTGATGACAAATAATCCTTGTATTTTTCTCCCTCTAAACCCACATATA
This sequence comes from Urocolius indicus, assembly GCA_013401255.1. Classification (NCBI taxonomy): domain Eukaryota; kingdom Metazoa; phylum Chordata; class Aves; order Coliiformes; family Coliidae; genus Urocolius; species Urocolius indicus. The sequence goes on along the minus strand of WBNH01008944.1, from coordinate 83,069 downwards.
TTCTGCTACCTCTTCCCTGGAGCAGAAGAGACTCAAGCTGCTGCTTCTTTCATAGCCTCTACTTCTTCTGCTTTGCCGTGAAAAGCCAAACTTTCTCTGTAGCTCTTTTTCTGGCAGTGTTTTCCTCTTTGCACACATACTTTTTAATTCATTTTTATGTAAGCCTAGAAGCTGGCAGCATGGTCCCACAGAGCTTAACAGGGAGTATGTTACTGTAAGAAAAAATGTTAGTTGTTGCCTCCAAACTACTACTATATAAATTCATACATTCAACAGAAATGTCTATGTTTCTCTTCTTACACAATACTACCTTTGTGAAAGAGATTTCTTGCTTGCATGCATATACATACATATGATAAATTTCTGATCATCATGAATAAGCAGAACAGAGACATGATTGAAAATGGTTTTGGTATGCTAGAGTAAGCCATACATGTAATGTCTCATAATCCAAGGGACACTGAGTTTTGCTTTTATACAGAACAGTACTGAAGGATATATGCAATGTATGAAGCCACAAAAGTTCTTTCCCTGAAGAGCTGTTAAGCTACATCTTCTAACTCATCTTTAATATCTATTGTCCTTCAGTATCCTCATCTTCAAAACTTTTTTTCAAATCAAAGTTGTTTTGTTGGTGTGTTTTTTTTCTTTAAGTCCATTTGCCTTTCCTGGCCTGGAATGTCAACATTTCTTTCCTCATTGTGACTCATAAAACATTCAGAGCTACCAAACAAAACTGGTAAAGTTCACTCTTGACAAAATACATGTTTTCCAAGAGAAGTCAATACCATTTAGAAGGTTTGTGTATTACATGTCTATAATGGATTTATATCCATATTCACTTCTAATTGAAGATGACCTTCTTAACTGAAAGACAAAATATCTGAGGGTTTTTTTTGTTTTTTTTGGTTTTGTTTGTTTGTTTGTTTTTATTGTTATTGCTGTTGTTTTGTTTGTTTTTTCCAGAACTCTATATAGCTGTTTACCTTGCAAAATTACCAAAGATTCTGATCTCTAATGCACAGAATTGTTGTCTGGGCTATTTTAGTGCATCTGAAAAAATGTCAAGCTACCTTAATACTTATCTTTAGTGTTTTAGATCCTAGTTTAGAATAGAAAACAATGCTCTTCCTGTAAAGAAAACATGAAAGTTTTATTCCCTTCTCTCTAAGATGACTTACTGGCCTGTAGTGGCATACATCCCCCAGCACCTGAAACAAATTCACCTTATTATAAATAAACCTTATATATAAACTCTAACATATATTTATAATACTCTGTTTTCTGGAAAGATGGTAGCATGAACTTGCATGAACTTTTTTTGGAAAACAGACACTCTTCATGAAGGAACAGATATCTTTTAGGGAAAATCAAAGATATACACTGATTCAAGCACATGTGCTTCATTTATGCAGCTGAATCTTGTGCTTATGTTGTTTTGTGATCCAGAGACACTTATTAAAGATATATTGAAGGATCTAGAGAAACACCAAGTGAATGTGGAGAATCTCAGCTCAACAGAACTGGATGAGATTGCTGATACTATCGCAAACGCAATTCAAACGGTTGGCATTCAGGAAGAAACAGAAGAGGCTGCTGGAAAAACTAAAGACAACAAAACAGAAGCACAAATAAATAAAGGAGAAGCTCAAGGAAGGGCAGAAGTTCAGACTGGATTAACGGAAAATAGTATTAATATACCAGGTATTAATTCAAAGAGTTATGGACAGCAAAAGATGGCTGCCCTAATTTTCCTTTATTGCTTCACACTAGTAGCTAGTCTTTTAAAAATCTGTTTTAAAGAAGACAGGAGTGAAGTTGTTTAGCTTTGTTGTTTCTTTTTTATGGCATGTACTTTATTTAGAAAAACCCCACCTGTTTATGAAGCCTTGGTCTTCAAACTTCACAAACAAGATAAACCGAAACACTCAATTATATTGAAATACAGATCGCTTTATGCTGTGTGTTCTAATTTCCCTTTCTTGAAAATGAGATGTTTAAGCAAAATGATAATAAAAAATTATTATGTTTGAAGAGTGCATTTTGAAATATGTGCGGGAAAATTATGCTTACAGGTGATCATTCCATAGTTACTTGCAGAAGAAAATCTTAAGTACATGTATAAAACTACTTATTCAATTTTCTGCTTAGGGAAATGAAAGTTGTTATGGTTATTTGTTTCTGCCTGGGCACATATTTTCCTGGTGATGTAGGTAATTGCCATTAATGAATTGATACCCTAGTGGTACACAAGTTAACACTCATCCATTCTCCATTTTAGGAATTTTGTGATATCTGAGACACCAAAATTATATGCTAGAGATCATAAACAGTGATTTTAACTTACTGATTTTTTTTTTTTCCCATGGTGATATAGTGAAATCCTTATAGTTGGGATTATTCTGGTAATTTTAATTGCCTTTTTTTTTTTTTTTTGTTGCAAATTAAAATGAGCAGACCTGAGGGTTTGTCTTGAATAATGCTGGGAAAGATGACTTAAGACTCAGTTTATAAACCAAAAATCCAGCATTATTTGGCTGAGGTTAACAATATGACTGTAACGTGGCTCTGAAAGACAGTATCCATTGAAGTAAATTGTCTTCTTCCATTAAAATGTCTTTAAGGGATGTATATGTTTCCTCTTTCTTTCATATAAATATCCATTCAGCTAGCTGGAGTAATTTTTTTTCTAACATATTGATAAATAGATATAAAGATTGGACACTTAATTTGCAATATAACACTATTACTTTGGCTCTTGGAAGTACTCTATTGATGTTGCATTAATTTGCTCTTGAAGTGGGGTTAGAATAACAATACTGAATTATACAGTACTCTTTTTCCCTGCCCTTTCAGCTTTAATGTCTTAATGTTTAAATTGCATGGAAAGGTCACCACTATAAAGTGGCCTATAAGCACTGTTTGTTTCATATATGATGTTTTCCCTTCATAACTGTGTGTTTGTGTTTTCCATATCCTGCAGACAACGGAGTGCATGAAGCCAGTGAGAGAACTGATGAAGAGGTATAGTACCAGTATTTTAACAAAACATGTATTCCATCTCAGAATATCAGGTTTATATACAGTGAAGGTCAAAAACATGCTTCTGAAATATAAGACTTATTTTGTGTCGTGTGTGGATATAATTCAGCATCACAGTATAGGCATGTCATTGTTGATGTAATGAAATATTAAACAAATAGTTAGTTACTCCTTAACCAAATTTAATCTTGCAGTTCAGAAAACAAAAAACAAGTCCTGTTTTGCCTTTCTTTCATTTGTAAATAGACAGAATTCATAACAGATCATGAAGTGCCGATAAATCCAGGCTTTTCCTCAGGTTGGTAAATTTTGAGTATTCAGGTGTTGAAAACTTCTTTCACCTGTCCTTTGGCTCTCAGTTCTGAGGAATAAGGAAAGTATCCTTTCCGAGATAATCTCTCTGCTTTCCAAAAGCCAATGAGTAAACGTATTTCCTCTGGCTCAAAATTCCATCTCGTTTTGTGAGATTTGTCATTCTTCACTTTTTTCCTTTACCATTTATTCTCCCAAATCTTTGAATTTCAGAGGTATTTCAAAAGCTCTAGGTGTTGCATCTGGCACTCTAGGTGATAACATCAAGTTTGTGATTTTAATTCAGATGACTTTTACAGTGTTCCTCATTAACTTTGAATCATTTCCTCTAGACATGTCCAATATTCAGCCAGTTTTGAGATATATTCATCTTCCTTCTTCTGTTGTGCATGGAACAGAAAGAGCTCAAAGAAACATTTGTATAAACTGCTATGAAACTTCTCCTACTATACATTCTATCAAAATCTGAGACTGTAAGACTCATACATGGGCAAACCCTCTTGTGTTCACAGCAAAGTTCTGTAATACATGCCCTTCTACCAAGCAAGGAAAAACACACAAGTGGACAATGTAGCGCAGGCTTTAACCATATGAAATTCTTCAAGGAATGAAGTGCTGCATTCATGAGAGACATACAGGGTACACCATGTATCTATTTCTTACTAGCAGTTTGAGCAGGTGATATGATAGAAAAGAATATAATGTAATGTACACAGAGCACAAAGTACCCATTAGCCATCTTTTCCTCCCAAATTCTTAAATGTAATAAACTTATTTAATGAAACTAGCTAAAGAATTGTTCCAGGCATGTGTTTTGACTTCTGATCATTCGGTTATTGTTTCTATTTATTAGACTTTTTTTTTCCCCCTATATTTGTATGTTTAACTTAGTGAATCACTCACAACCAGTTGTCACAATTTCTAGAGATGAGTAAGTGAAATATAATGTGTCACATAATATTTGCTCTCTTTCCTGTGTGAGACCCAAGAGAGGTATGCATCTTCCTAGTCCCAGCTCCTAGGTGTATTGATGGCTATTTCTATTATTTGTCTCTTTTTTTAACTTATTTGATAATGAAGTCTTATTCTCATTGGTACTCAAATGCACAGACAGATGAAAATGAACACTATGAAAATACCAATAGCATTTTCTACATGTTCAAGTCAGAGAAATGACTATCACTAGCTGTGATATTTGAAGAAAAAGCCTGTTAACTATAGAATTTCTTTACCTTTATTACAACTATTGAAAAATACAGTGACATAGTTTAATGCTCTTTTGTTGTTACTGAATAAACATTGTGTTCTTACATAGTCTGGCACCATATAGAAATTAACAAAATGACTATGAGACATTTGTGTGAATAGATTCTGCCATATCAGTTCGAAAGTCTATATGCAGGTTTGTTTCAGTATAACATTCCTATACTTAGTTTTAAAATTAATAATATTATTTTAATACAGGAGAACACTGCAAAACTAGTTAACTTCTTGAATGGGAATGCATTACTTGAAGGTATGCCTAAAGACTTTATTCCTGAAGAATCTGCTAAGACAGAAACCAAGAAATCTGAAGACACTGACATTTCTTCCTCAGAAGAAGTAAATGCTGGTGTGGAAAATGTAAAAAGTGAGACTTTCTCAAGGGAACTGACAGCTGCAAAGGACAGTGAATCTGAGTCCAAAGCCCCAAGTGAGATTCACTACTGGATTAAGAACTCTTTAATGCAGGATGGAGCCTCCTCTGAAGAGCCTCAGAAAAATACAGAACAAGGCTTACAACTTGAAGTGAAGTCTTCTGAGGAGAAAGATTATGGCTACATTATGACAGTTAAAGAGTAAGTATAACAGCCAATTTAAGTGGCATTTTTAACTGTAGAAAAGATAAAGTCATTGCACCTAGTTAAATATGAATGTACACAATGAAAATGCCACAGACCTGATTTTTAATACATCTGAAACTGTTTGGAGCCTCTTCACTACTTTGATGAAAAGACAATAAAACAGTTATATTTTCTTACAGTTACCTTTTCTCCAATGTGAAAGATATTTAGTTTGTAGGTCTTTCTTTATCTTCTCGTGTTTCAGTGACCTTCCAATATGTCAGGAAGTGTGCTTATGGTTAGGATGTGGACTTTAAATATTTGACTTGAAAGTAGCCTGAATATCAATGCCCGAGTCATTCTTTCAAAAAAATGACACAAAATAATAACGAACAATATTTTCTGTGTGGTTTCATCTTGATCTGAAAATAACACAGCGAGGAACCCAAACATCACATATGCAGCTGGTTTAGAAAGAAAGACCTAATGATTTCAGGTCATGTCTCTAATGAATTTGACATTTAATACTATACTATCAACAGACATCTTTTTTTTTTTTTTTTTTTTTTTTTTTTTTTACTCTTGTGAGACACAGTTTCTTACAGGAACGTTTGGGAGTTTAGAATGATGTGGGCACTTTTACAGCCTTTTCCCCGCTATGAGAACAATGTTATGTTTCATTAGCGATCCCAACTTGTCTGTGAGAAATTAGACATTATTTAGGCAGCCAGCAGCGTTACCAGCACCTTCTGCTGCAACACCACCCTCCCACAAATTCATGGCCTCCTCTGGGCACAGTCCCCTAGTGTAGGATCCTTCATGAATGGCCTACAACTCTTAGCTTCACCACTCCACAGGATGCAGTGGGATAGCTGCCATTTCCCCGTGGGATGCAGAGGCGGTCTTTTTAGGAGTATTTCTTTACTAAGCTTTAAGTTTTTGCACTGAAAATCTTATGGGCTGTTTGCAATAATAAGTAAATAGTATTAACAGATGGCTTAGTTGTATGCTAAACATTTGTATATATGTACATGCATAGAATAATTAAACAGTGAAGGGGCTTCACTTATTTCTAGTCAGAACTTTAATCTGTTAGTCTAAAATCACTCCTGTTTGAAGGATGATTGTAGTCTATAAATACTCAGGAAACTGATTTCACAGCTGATATTTGATATTGTATGGTTTGATTTTATAATCTTGAAGATCTTTTACAATCTAAATGATTCTATAGTTCTATGGTTTTGTGTTAAGAATTTTATGCTTTTTTAAAGTTCTCTAAGAGAGGAAGTTGGAACTAAAGGTAGGCATAAAATCTTTCAAACAGCCTGAGTATTAGAGAAATGAGTATATGAAGTATCTTCCTAGCAACAATTAGCTCATTTAAGATTATAAACCTAAAACTATTATTTGGCTGGGGTTTTAAAATCCACTCTTAACTTGTGAAAACAAAATGAAAAGCCAAAACATAACATGAAAGGTACTTATTTATTTTCTAACACTACATCTTTGGTTTTCTTCTTCTTCCATAAAGCAAGAGGTCATAGTTTCAATCCATCAATTTTTATTGACCATGATTTTTGGAGGAATGAAGCTTCATTGTTACAGCTGAAACAGAGGTCTTTTGGTGAGAAAGGGAAGTAGTCCAACATATTTTTACACTGGGGATAATAGCTTGAGTTCTTTTCACCTTCTGATCCGAAAATGGAACTGAAAAGATTATACTCCATGTTATAGTTGACAGATGTCAGGGGTGATCCATTCACTATTAGATTCTCAGGCTTCCATGGCTTTGCAAGTGTGACCCAAGGAGATATTAATACTGCTTCAGTGAACTCCTAAGATGCCAGCTTTTAATTGTGCCACAAAGCAAAGATAAACATTTCCATGTAATACTTGAAGAAAAGATTTGTGATAGTTTAAAGACTTGTCAAAACGGCAGTCTGATTGTCAATGGCAAGAACAATAGGTCACTCCTGCTGTGTTTGTTGAGTGACCTTTCAGATGGTTGGAGCAGTGCAATCCATACCAATCCATAATATCCATCAGCGGTAAGCTTTGGAAGGAATTGACAGTTTCAGAGTAGAAAATTGTCCAGCAAATCCTCCACTGTGCTGCTTCAGCACTTTATTATGCTGAGAAACCAGTCAAATTGGGTGATTTACTTTGTTTACTATTTCCTTCTTAAAAAAAAAATTGTATTCTACCACTGTGAGATTTGTGTTTCTTTCTCAGTGTAACTGCTTTCAACTGTTTCTACTAATTTTAGCTGTTAAATTCTAAAGTAATCTTATAAAACAAGGTTATCTACAGAGTGACTTTGAGCATAGTTATAAAATACTTCTCCACTATAGTGGGGATACATCAGTGTGAGCTCTTAAATCAAAGCAGCCTTTAGAAAATAGAACTTGTTTCAGTGTTCTGAAATTCTAGTTTAGGGGTTGGAAAAAAAAAGCCAACACTGTCATTTGTCTGACAAGAGATTCTCTAAACTGAGGGATAAGATTCCATGATCAAAACATTTAAGCAATGTTTATCCTCCTGAGTCTTTCATGAGGAAACCTCATGAGGAAAGCCTGACTTTCCAGAACATGTAGTTTTTACCACCTCCAGTAAAACTAAATGCAGGCTACTGCATGCTCAGCAGTTTAAATAGTCAAGCTGGTGTACTATTTCTTAAACATGAGGTTGAGTAGTCAGACTTAAATGCACTAAGAAAAATCCTAATTTGAGAGTAGAAATTTCATCACTTCTCATTGCTTGTCAGATTCAAAGTCATGCTTTTCTGAAGACATGCTTGGACATTGAATGCAGAAGAACCTGTCCTGCTTTGTGATTTATCAGAATGCATGTGCTTCACCTTTTTCATAAAAATACAAGATCACTGGCAGTTCATGGCAGCTCTTGTGAGCCAACTTCTGCCATTGTTGCATTAGCCATTTCCTAGGTATTTCATGTTTTGTTGTATCTTAACTGTCAATTCCAGACCATCTATGCAGAATTATATAGTCTATAAATCTGTTCACAACATGTTAACTTAATTTGATCATACATGCATCTCTTTGCATTTAATTTCGGGTAGCTGCTCAGACGCTGTGAAAAAGCTGAAAATGGATCTTATGTTCATAGTATAAAATTGCTCTATAGTATGATTAGTCTGACCCACTTAATGTGCTGAAGGGCGAGGTTAATTCCAAATGCTTGATGTTATTTCTCCATCTTTACAAAGGTGATAAATGATACTGCTTTGCATATAATGATTACATTCCACAGGATGGCATTCAGGTTAGAACCCTGATGCTGGGTTATACAGAACTCTTTGGTTTATTCCCCAAGTTTTCTGTTTTCCTGGGCAAGTTATTAAAGAATTGTGTTTTTATGAATTTAATTGTTTTCTTCCCCTACCAGGTAAAAAAATAGTGCATTTTAATTGTATTTTTAAATAAAATTTATAATAATGGGAGAAAATTAATCACAATATCTACAGCAATGAAACGGGGCTTATAGATTTTATTGTTTGTTACTGAAAGGTCTTGATGTTTCTTAGAAGCTGAGCTTTTGTATTCCAGGAGGAATACAGCTCCTCTTTAGAAAAGAATAACAAAATGTTCTTGTCCTTTAATACATGTAAACAAACAGAAACACTGATTTGACCTTCTCTGCATAACTTAATGTCCTCTTTGAAGCTGTTATTCTACCTGCAAGTGCACTATATGAAGGGAAAAAGGTTCTTAAGTTCTAAAACTAGCTTTAAAAATGAAAAGATATTATAAACATAAACCAGAAAAGCTCTTGCTCCTAAAGTCTTTTAAAATCAGCATTAAAAAAGAAGTTAGATGTAAAATTTTTATCCGTGACTTTGTCACTTTTGCTAGCTACCCTCGTATAAAGAAATTTCAAAAATGTCCATCATTGATTTCAAAGCTATAACTGGTGGAATGACATAGATCTAGAGTCTCTCTTGGCTAACATATCACATATAATTATTCATACTTTCTAGAGTTTTCTAGACATAAAATTATTTTCCCTCTTTAATCCTCCATTTTCCTTCTGATATTTAGAAAATTACAGAGATCATATCCCCCACATCACTTCTTCACTGCCTTAATTCTGGTATTAGGTATTCCCATAGGAAAATGATACTTCATGCTTCTTATTCAAGCACAAGAAAATAACAGAGAAACTAGTTGCTGTAGCTTTTTCGTTGCTGTAGCAATATATACTGTTGTGGGTTTGTTTGTTTGGTTTTGTTTTTTTCCCCAAATGAGACTTCAGCAACGAATATTTTAAGTTATTTCTTATCTGCAGTTTGTGCTTGTACGTAGATAGGCTGTTGCTCTTAGCTTTTTTGCTTCCAAAATATATTGAAATATGTTATCCTGGAATATGATTCTCACCTGCTGATGTAGCTCACTTTACAAGAGAAGAGTCCTTCCAAGGGTCCATATTTTCCTTCTCTTAGCACTCCTCCCCAGATATTTTCCTCTGCTTTTTACTAGGACCGGTGCTGCATTTTTACTTCTAAAGGAATATCCAGAGCAAAATTTTGAATTGACATAGCTGGTGACCAGCCTAGCTGTCACACTAACATCAGTAATGGCAAGGAATTGCTCGTGTCTCTTGAGTTGAATAAAGGCAAGGCATATTTGTAGGAGCATGCCTGGAATCCCCAGTAGTGCCTCAGGGACTAGCTCACATTTTTATGTCTCCTCTTAGCTTAACAGGTATGGCGGTTTGCCTAGTTTACCAAAAACAGACATTCCAGACATTCTCATTTCTGTCTTTCCTTGCCTTCTATACTGCATTAGTAGCCCTTGTGTGGGTCTCACGTGTTGGCTCTTTCAGGAGAGCAGCCGGTGCAGGAACTCCACAACCTCTCTGTGGGCAGGTTCAGGTTATTCTGCTGACTCTAGGCTACAGACCTTTAATTGCTGAGGCTGCATGTTACATATCTGGAGCTAGGGGTGAGTCTGGGAGCTTTGTTTTTATAAACACTGGTAGTCATTAAAACCCTGAGATGCTGCAATATCTCACAATACCATATCGTCAACACTTTTAGTGTATCACAGTGGTTTTTGGGTAATTATTATGTAGTTCATTATAAAAGATGAATTTTAAGCTTTTGAAATGAGTGAGAAGGAGAAAGCCAAAGATCAGGATTCCTGGGAATGCAGCAAACTGAATCTTAATGCAGTCTATTATCCACCAGTACCTTTTCATCAGCACTGTGGTTTCCAGTCCTGGGAAGCACAGACTTAAAACTACAATAATATAATTTTCACACATCTCACTCTAAATATTTTTTCTTTCCCCGCCCCACCCTGTCCCCTCAAAATGAAATTTCATAGGTAAAAAATCAGTGAGGACTCACTCAGAACACAGAATAAATCAGAAAATATTTTAATTGTTCTTTTAAGCACATATTCTGTCTTTCCAATGGCACTTGTTTGAAGAAGGTATCTAAAGACTGGATGTATGTGCTATGGAAATAAATTTAGAGTTAATTTCTTAATAATGTGGAGGATGATTTTTATAAAAACTCATTTTAAAAGTCTTTAAAGTCTGTGTCTTACAGAAATTGTTGGTGTTTCTTTAGTGTCTTTATTTTAACAATAGTGTGTTGGATATTCTTTTTCACTTATAATTTACACCATTTGCATATTTAATTGTTCTGAGCTTTAAACTGCCTTGAGGAAGAGGGAAGATGTGATGGAAAGAATGAAAAGTTTTGAAGTTTGTTAAAGTGTGTATCAAGCTTTGTCCTCAATCTTATTTATGAATTACTTGTATGAAGGAATAATTTTATAGGAAAGAACAATTTTGAATTTTCAAAGCTTTTTTTTTTGTTATCAGAGATTCAGGGTCCATGACAAGTGAACTTCAACGCTGTTTCTAACATTCAGCTTCAAGTGCATTAGGGAGTACTTTGGTGGGGTCCATTTCAGCCTCAGAAAGGAGCACATCACAATTATGGCACAGATTATTGCCATTATTTCTGTGCTGCTGCTAGTGACAGAGCATCTGTATGAATTTGTTGCTATTAACACAGCTGGGGGTAGTGCATGTTTGAAGGAATGCAAGTACAGGCTGGCACAGTGTCACACTTCCATTATAGCTCTGAAGAGTTGACCCTTCTCGACTTCTCTATCACTCTCATGTTTCCATGATGCTGTTATCTCCTCTGACCTTCATAGCCTGACCACTGCCATTGATTTTTAGCAAGTGTCATTTGTATTACAAATTGTTCTGGACTTGAATCTGTCTGTATTAAGAAGTTGAAATTCACACTTACAGGTAGTGGGAAAAGCGGGAAAAAATACGCAAAGTGGGAATTTGCTGAGCTTTCAAAACAGAAGTAAGCTTAAAAAGGTTTTATGGCTAATAAAGCCTTTGCAAAAACAAGCATAGAAAAACAAAACTGCAGCCCAATGCAATAAAACTATGGCATCCTTAAAGTGATTACGGTAACAGTGCTGTGATGTCCGACAGCTCTCAATCAATCTGGTGAGTAGTTCTGTGCTCAGAAGTTATTTGGTTGCTTCCATGGATCCCTAAAAAATGTGAACCATTTACAAAATCAAACATTATTTAACTAAATTTAAGGCACAGACCATGTTCAAACCAAATTAAATCAATTTAGTGCTGAAATACATTCTTTCAGTCTTTGCCTGGGATATGTGCTTCAAAGCACAGAATCACAGACAAAAGTCTCAAACTCAGCCAGACAAGACAGGCTGTTGTAATGCCATGGACTTGAAACGTCAGTGCCCAGGACTTTTGTTATAGATTATAGCACGAGTTACTCTCGGGGCACTTCCAGACAAGAGAAATACATACAGTTTTGATGTCTGAATGTTGGTAGTTAGCAGCTAAATCAGCTAAGTTTGGTAAGTGGCTTTTTAGGTGAGAGAATAGTGATGTTGGCATGCTAGAAAGTGCCATGAAGCCAATTTGCACATGACAGGAGTCAGTGGGAAGAGGGGAATGAAAATCTCTTGAGGAGCCTCAGTAAAGCTACATCTGTTTATTGTGATAGCAATCAGTAGCTCTTCCATAGTTCCCTTACTTGAAATTCAAACACACAGAGGTTCACATCCTTCTGTTTCATACTTTAGTAGCTTCCTGTTCTGTTTCTTGTTAAAATATTTACTAATCTTAGCAGGAAAAATAAAAAAAGAAAGATAAAAAGGAAAAATAAATTGTGTCCTTAAAATAAAAGCTTTCCTAGTAATGTTTTCTCATTCTCTGAGATGAAGTGCTGTGATTGCTGACTCTCAGACCACATCAGTGATAAGCTACTATTCACATTCTAAATCTTGGCTGTTTATATCTGAAGGCTACTGAGACTCAGCCTATATGAGGCAGTGCCAGGAACCCTCACTTCTCCTTCATAGCCAGCACCAACACCTGGAAGGACTCTCAGGAGCGAATCACCTTCTGATGAGCTACATCAGACTCTCTAGGGAGAAAAACTGCTGTTGCAGCAAGTTGTACCTACCCTTCAAATCAACAGAAGATAAACGGCTTGCTCTTCATACTGACTTTAGGGAGAGTAAGTCACAGAGCAAGGGCCATGGTGTCACTGCGGATTAAGAACTGGTTATGAGATAGGAGAGAAAGATTCACTGTGAACTGCTGCTTCTCAGCATGTGGAGAGATTAGGGGTACCCCATGGGCTAATTGTCTCTGTTGGGAAGAACTATGGAGGATTTAGAAAAATTCCAGATGGATTTAAATACATTGAGGGATTAAGGAGCACAACAGTAGATTAAATTCAGCTGGAGTAAGTGTGACAGAATAATAGATATTAATAGAAATGGTCCTTTTTTGGAACAAAAAAGGTATTCTTAAAACTCCTCATAGTTTGGTCTCTGAGGCTGTGGAAAATTGTAAAGAAAAGATTTTTTAAAAAGATTTGGATATACAAATCCTGCCCTTGGTATGGTGGCACTTATTTTCAGACTAGAATTTTTTTTAAAAAGTATGCAAATCCCAAAGTAGGTGTCTCATTTCCCTGACATGTGCTTCTGAAACACAAACTAGTCTAAGACACATCACTGAGGTCAAGAGTTCAGCAGGAGAATTTTGTAAGTGGTGAGCATATCCGTGGTCACGTTAAATGATTGTAGAATTACACCATATTCATAGTTATTTCTTTTCAGAAGGAATACTTTTGCTGCAAAGTATAAGGAAAGAGAGACTGACCTCTATGTTCTTTACCCAGGCTGCAGTGCAGTGGGTGCATGTAGAAATGAAGTGCATGACTGAGACTATCATCCCAATCGGGAAACACAGGGTTCATGGGGGTTTCATGAGGTTCATATGATGATAAAATGGCACCATTCTTGTATCTGACCACTGGAGTCAGTACTGAATCAATTGGATTCTGATCTTTTCACCTATAATATTATCATTCAATATGACAGGTGTCTTTGCTACTCCTGGGATAGAATATGGGTGTTTTGCTAGTTTTCAGTTGGGCTTTGGGCAACTGCCTGAATACTGGCAACTTCCTCATACATTTTAAGTTTTTGCTCAGGGAGTTGAGGCCAATGTTGTTACTGGACAAGTCTTTTGTCCTCTTTCTCTCTTGATCTCTATCAATGTGAATACAACATTGCCAAGGGGAAAAAAAAAAAACCAAAATTCAACAACAAAACAAAACCAGAAAACAACAAAAAGTTTCTGTCAGTCACAGCATCGTTTTTCCCAGGGAAAACTGCTTCTTAGCTGGTCCTTATAGAGATGTATCTCAGATGATCGTTTGTCTTGCCTTTCATCAGAACTTTTTCAGAATTATCTTTGACTTTATTTCCTAGGTCTTATTTTTTTACTATCCTGTATTTACTGTTGGCTTAAGAAAATCTGGCAGTAGCACATCTGAGGTGGTTTAACATAACCTCCAGTCTTGTGCTGGTGGCTGCTATTGAGAACTGACTTGAGGTCTGGGGTTAGTATGTGCTGCTGGGGTAGACTCCCTTCAGCAATTGCTCTTCTCACTCTACCTTGATCCCAGCAGCAGGAACTGGAAATCACTTTCCTTCTCGCTACTCTTTTCTCTTGACTGCTTTTAGCAGACAAAGCAGTCATAGCTGATATGCACCAGCCCCCCGCGCCTGGAGAGGCAGTGGTCAAGTCCTGGCATTCTGACTTCTCCGCTTCTCCTTGCCAAGCAACGCATCGAGAGTGGAGATATGCTGTGAAAAGAATGAGACTTGATACTGGCACATGAAAGTGAGTGGCTAAAAGTGCTGAAGCTACTGTCACCTGTTCAAATAGATCCACTTTAATGGATTTAATCTTTTGTGTTCATTAGAGCAAATAATAACAAAACAGTTTCTAGTATATCTGAAAGTCATTTTAAAGAAGCTCTGAAATAACTCCATACACCTCAGAGTCCCATCACTCAGCTTGAGCCCTGTGACAAATACACCTGCTCTTTTCCAGGCATAGAAGGAGGATGGCAGCTTGTGCTCGAGCTCGCCAGGCTGCTCCTTCCAGCTTCCCATCAGCAGGGAGTTTGCCTGCAGCTTACTCAATGTCCATGCTGCTGCCAACTGCTTTTAGCAGCCAGAAAAAATTAGTCCTCAACATCATTCTTCCTAAAGGTGGCCTCTTTATTTGACTCTCTAAAGCATTCCATATGGTATTCCAGATCCATATTTCTGAACTGTATTTTTTTTTTTTTTTTTAAGGTTTAGCTTTTGTCTGCAGTACTAAGGAGACTGTGCTTCATATTAAGAAAATGATACTGTTATAGTCTCTTGCCCTGTCAATGAGGGGAAGTCAATTTGATGTCAACACACAGATACATTATTGAAAAATGGACAGGTGGATCTTTCTTAATTCTTTTAAATTACAGAATGCATTTTTCTTAAAATTTGATATTTAAAAAGGCTAGAGGGAACAAAAACCTGTCTAAAATCAGTACTAAAATAGAAAATCTTTAACACGAAAGAAGCTCCTGTGTGTGTCTACTAAATGAATAGTAAAAAATATTAGACACGAACACTCAAAATAAATACAAGTAGGACCAACAAAATTATGTCAGCTTAAACCTCAAATTAGCTTCTAGAGTAATGTGTCACCACGTGAAGACACTCATCTTTGGTGAACTCATCCAGGTGATTGTCACACTGGATCTTTTGGTAGGTTATTTTGGCTGTGTGAATCTATGGGGTATACCCAACTGGGAAAAAATGTTATACTTCTAACCCAACTTGCAGGGCATAATCTGCATGTAGCTCTCATTGTTCTATAGAAGCTTATTACAAAAATTAAATTCTTCAGCAGATTTAGTCCATCCAGCTTTTGTTTTCAAGAGCATCGGGTATCTGTCTTCTTATCAGTGTGGTTAATACTTTTTCTGTTTAAGACACATTTCTAGGTTTAAAGCTGCAATGTGATTATTTCAGAATTTGGGGTGACAGCTAGAATCCCTCATCGAGGTGCCAAATTTAGAGCTGCAAGATGCTGCACATCTTTCCCCAAGGATGGGAATGTTATCTACCTCATTTGACATTACTGAGCTCCCTGAGAGACAAGTGAAGGCATACCCATACAGGGAGGTTAGACACCTCCATCCCTCCACTGCTTAGAAGGGACTTTCGAAAACTCCAGAAGACAGCCCAGACTGCTTATCTCCTTATTTCACCGAGATGTGCCAAACAGGTAGGATATTCTTGGATCCAGTGTGCCTAGTGCTTCTCTGCTGAAAAGCACCAAGTGTAGTGTCTTCTTCCTATCTTCTTCTTATTATTCCAGGGGTTACAAAGTGAAGCAGGAGATGGAAAAAATTCATATTCAAGTTAGCCTGAGCAGTTTTAACTCCCACTTCATGGGAGAGTGCTCTGTGTGCCAGCCCTGAGTGATAGCATTCTCTGTCATCCTCTTAATGTCCTAGTGGTTCGTCTTTGAGTATAAAAGCAAAGAGAAAGGTAGACAACATGCAAGAGAGAGTGTGATTCGTATATTGCAGCATTCAGGAGGAAGGGAGACCGCAAGTCCAAACTTATTTTTCAAGCGTATATGCGTTTTACATTAGTGGATATTGAAAGTGCTTTTAAAGTCTAAATAAAAAAACTATCTCCTCTGGAGAAGGCCTAGATGTTCAGGTTCTGCCTTCCTCTGGTTGAGATGTGGAGTCATTACTATGCAAGCTGGACACAGATGTAACCAAATTTCTGAGTCTTCTCCAGGGGAAATAGACAGAGTAGAGATGCCACTGTACTTGAGTTTGGATAGCAAAAGAAAGGCTATGTATGAGTAACATTTACCTCCCCAGAAAGTGCACTTTCTGATATTGCCAGGAGGACTGTAGTTAAGTACTCAGGCGACTTTCAGGCTGTAAAGAAGTGCCTTGCAATTTTAGAGCAGTGTTTAGCACTCTTAAAAATGGGCAAACTGGCCTTCATTGCCTGTGTCCCAATTTAAGCAAATTTTAGGTGGATTGAACCCTACCTTACTTAAGATTTCACTATGGATTAGACTGACACCAGGTTTAAGAAGTGCAATTCCCAATGTCAAGCCTATTTCTGTACTGTAGATTATTTTTCATTTTTGCAGAAAATGATTCAATTGAACTAATCTGACAGGGCTGACTGGATGTCCATTATAGTGCTGCATTACAATTGCTAAACAGAGTATTGGAAGGGCACTAGGTACAGTCTGGTAAAGACAATACATAATTTGAATGACGGCACTAAGGGAGCATTTCAGAGTTCAGTAAGTGGGTTTCCAAAGACACTTGGCAACTGGGAGGAGGAAAAGCAAATGAGAGCAACTGCTTGTGAGACTGACATAACCTCAGTGTAACACTGAGCTACGTGTTGCTCATCTTGGGCTGGGAGCAGGCTTGGCAAATGCTAGCAATCAAGCCATCTGTATAACTGGATCTGATTTTCCACTACCAAAATGGATCAGTTTATGGGATTATTTTGACAGACATGTTAGGAAATATGGAACATATAGTTTTCATCACTGTTTACTTCTGTTTTTCCTCTTGTTCCCTCTGACATTGCCTACTGGCTTTTATTAGAGTTTGATCTCCATTTAGCTCAGCATGCAGAGCTGGCCATGCTGCCAGTGTCGCTCCCTGCAGAACTCCCCTTGTTCCTTCATTTACATGTTTCCTTCTTGTTCTTTAACCAGAAGGAGAATCTTTGATTCTTGAATGCATAAATCATTAGATCCAGTTCAAAAACAGTCCATGATTCAAAGCCGTTGTTCTCACTCATCACATTTGTAGTTTGTCTTGGGAATTTCTTGGAAATGTGACATTGTTTGGATGATTGCAGCATAAAGCTTGTGGTGGCTTAGCCCTGGCTGGGTGCCAAGTGCCTACCAAATCATAATATCACTCCTGCTCCTAAATTGGACAGGAGAGAGAAATATAAGGAGAGGTTTGTGAGTCAACATAAGGACAGGGAGATTGCTCAGCAATTAGTGTCACAGACAAAACAGACTCAACTTAGGGAGAAAAAGGTTTGATTTATTAAATAACCGTCAGAACAGGGAGATAAGAAATAAAACCAAATCTTAAAACACCTCTCCCCACCCCTCCCTCTTCCAGGACTCTCCTTCCTTCCCCCACAGTGGTGCAGGGGATGGGGATTTGGGGGTTGTGGTCAGTTCATTACAGATGGACTTTACTGCTGCTTCTTCTCAAGGGGAGGCCTCATCACACTTCCCACTGCTGCACTGTGGGGTCTCTCCCCATGGGAGACAGTCCCTCATGAACTGCTCCAGCATGAGTCCTCCCCACGGGCTACAGCTCCTCACAAACTGCTCCAGCATGGGGCCTCCCACGGGGCCACACACCCTGCCCCAACATGGGTCATCCAACAGGAGAACAGTTCTTTAGGCATCAACTGCTCCAGCCTGAGTCCCTCGCAGGATCACAAGTCCTGACAGCAAACCTGCTCTGGCGTGGGCTCCTCTCTTCCCACATGCTCCCCGGTCCTGTCAGGAACTTGCTCCAGGGTGAGCTTCCCACAGAGTCACAGCCTCCTTCAGGCATCCACCTGCTCCAGCGTGGGGTCTTCCATGTGCTGCAAGTGGATCTCGGCTCCCTGGTGAGCTCCGTGGACTGCAGGGGCCCAGCTGACTCACCATGGTCTGTGTCACAGGTCACAGGGAAATCTTTCTTTCAGTGCCTAAGCACCTTCCTCACTCTCCTTCTCCCCTGGCTTTGGTGTCTGCAGAGATGTTTTCACATTCTCACTCCTTGTTGCTGCTGCAGTTTAGAAACTGTGCAGCAAATTCTTCTTCTCAAATACATTATTCATAGAGGTGTTACTCCAATCACTAACTGGCCAGGCCTGGGTCAGCTGTGGGAATTCATCTTAGGATTGACTGACACTAGCCCTATCAGCTGCAGGGTAAGCTTCTGGCATACCTTTGTTTAAAGAAGCCACCCCTGTAGCACTCATTCGTTACCAAAAACCTGGCCCAGGCAACACCACTACAAGCTGAACTGGTTCTTGAGATCAGCATCCAATGTCCAGCACTGCTCTTTTGTTGGAGTGATCTAAATGACCATTTGTCAGGCATGTCTAGTCCATAAAACTCTTGCCTCTTACTCCATTTGCCCACAACAGGCATCTAGCAAGGCTACTAACCAATGAGGGAGAAGTCATCTTCACCTGGATCCAGGTGCTCTTAGTATGCTCTAAAATCTGCCAGATGTGCTGTAAAACCAGTCAGATCTCTTGTGCTGAAAAGGTTTGGCGGGGGGAAAAAAAAGTTGACGGAGCAATGAGAGAATTTTTTCTTTTAACTAAAAATTAATTTAGGGGTTACATGGGATTTGATGCTACAATATCTTGTTCCTTTTATTCCTACATCCAGAAGGATGCAAGTCAAATAATAAAGGTCTTTTATATAACAGTACTAAGTATACCAGTACAGGCATTCAACAAAGGCAGTGTCATTGACTTCATTTTATGGATAGTGAAACTGAAGGTCAGGAAGATGTCTTGACCCGCCTAACTTGATAGGCCTGTTCCAGATGAAAATATATTCTGTTTCTCATTCATAATTCATTCAGCAACAGATATTCTCTCACTTATATATAAAACCACTCAAGACAGTGAGACTGTATAGACAGATTAAAAAAAAAGTCTGGCAAATCCTGTACATTTTGGAGCAGTGACTGAGAAGAAAATCACTTAATGGGATCGTTCTAAATTGTGCCAAATTTCTGGAATCAGATTTTTAAAATGACTTCTCATCCCTGTAGTTTTCTTGTATATTGAGCAAATGAAAAGTGAAACCTTTAATAGACAATAGCAGAGGAAGATTACAATCCAACATTCTGTTATTTAAATTACCTCTGTAAGTAGATTTTTCCTTAAAATATTTCTGGGTTTAGCTCCCTTACTGGGAGGGATCTATATTTTGAAATTACAGAATATTATTTTCACCAGACGGTCTAATTTACCTGTATTCAATGTCCAGAACACTTTATGGAAACATTTTAACAAACAATCCCAAATCCACTCCGGACCATTTACATGGATTGCCTTAATTTTCAGAAGTGCTTAGCAGCTCTCATTAAAGTTAATAGATATTTATTCTCGTACTTTCAGATTAATCTCTAAAGAAAATAACCTTATAGCCCAGATGTGGTTTTCATTTGTGCTTATATTGTCAGATAAAACTCCAGGAGAAATTACAGAGAGCTGATTGGCTCATGATCATTTTAATTCAGACTGTTTTCTTTTTCAACATGGTTAAATGGATAAGGAAGTTTTCATCATTATGTCATGATGTTAAGTCATGACATCAGAGTCTTGCACTGAGCTGGGAAGTCACTTCATCTGAAGGGATAATGTAGCACTACTATATGACGTTGACTGTTTTTAGCAGAGATATAAACCATATGCTCCAGTAGGTATAACTACTTTAGTGCAAGAGCTGTGCCCTGAAAAGTGAGATTAAACAAAGCAGAAGTAAAATATTTTGTAGATGACACTCTGCCAGACTTTAAAACTATAAATATCTACATAAACCTCAAAGGAAATATTTATATTTCATTCTCCATTTATTTCTTCATTCTCATTAACCTGTCAAACAATGTATATTCTACAAATAATATGAGATTGAGATTGACATCTGAGATAGAGTTCTGCTACCAATTCAGCAAGGTCTGAATCTGTTCAACTGAAAAATGATATTTAGGCTCACACACATATATAGAGATGACATTAGAAGATAAAGCAGTGGAAGGAACTTAGTTATACATGATTTCTCTATACTTTCTGACTCTCTTTATATCTTCCAAGCTGTAGAGAACTGGAGCCAAAAAAGGACCTCAAAAGAATTATTTTAAGCTGTGAGATGTATCACATCTTGGTTTAGCTGCTATTACCATATCTTAGCAGTTAACTTGAAAGAAGATGCAAAAGAGAAATCTACAGCAAGTGAAATGAAAGCAATGTTAGTAAACCCAAAGTAACCAGTACCTCAGGATCTCAGCTGGCAGCTGCTTTGTCATCTGTCAAAAGGTGCTATGCCATCCAACAGTTTATTCTTCCTAAGGCCAACATCGAGATCGAAGGTGACCTTCAAGGCAATCAAAAAAAGTAGTGTTAAAATCAAGAAAGGCACTGCGGGAGCCATTAATTTTCTTTGACATAGAAAGGGTTAGCCAGCCTCAGGAGAACTTGCAAAGGATAAATAGCATCCATGGGTGGGCCTTTTCTGTGTTTGTTTTTTTTCCAGTATATGCTGTGTGTCTCTGAGGCATATTTTGATTCCTCTTTTAAGGGTTCACCATTACTGCTGTACTTAAATGTGTTATAATCCCAATAATACTAGTAGCCTCCTGAAAGAAAATCCATATGAGTTTGGCCTGTGCTATAGCATTTCTAGAAACTGCAGGGCCAGAGACTCACTCTGTTTTCCTGCAGAGTGCCAGCAAGGCCTGCCACCAAAAAGAAGTTTCCCTCTATCGTCCCCTTCTATAGGGTACTGAAATGACCATCTTGACAGTTTAAAGTAGTGTGAACCTTACCTGCACCCTTAACTTTCCTCCAAGCCTTTGGCCTTGATAGAAGAGTTTTCTTTCTACTATCACATTTTTTTGTCTGGAGTATAACACTATTTGTTGCTTATCTGAACAACTATTTTCTGTCTTTTTTTCTTGGTCTATGTAACACTTTCCTTTGAAAGGAAAAGTACTGCAGGCAGGAGAATAGGTGGTTTGCAAGTAATCTTTGGGCAACAGTCCTTGTTTAAAACTGAAATCAGATGGGTGCTGTCAGTGTATGATGCTGTTACAAGGTGGCTAGCTTGCTTTGTATGTGCTGGTAGGAATGGTGTACTCTTTCTGTATAAACAAAACTAAAGGCAATCACTGTACAAACCATGCAACATTGAGCAAAATGCAACATTAAACAAAAGCAAAGCAGAGTGCAGAGAATAAAAGATTTTGAACACTCAACTCTTCTACAACACAACTGTCACCAAACTGTAATAAACGGTACTACTGTGTTTAGAAGCTGGAAAAAACTGCATTGGAAAATATTGTGATATGAAGAAATCGTTCCTAATGTGAATCCTCAAATGTGATAGTGTGGTCCACAATAGTATTGGTAATAAAGAGTACTGGCTCTGCAGCTTTTCTGTGCCATTATCAACGATAATTTCTTAGTCTAACGAACTGCACATGGCTTTGTGAACCTATATGTTTTAGTTTGGTATTGGATGAGAGTTATAAGACCACTCCTGGATGCTCGGGCTTGCCAAAGAATGGCCTTTCAACACCATTTTCTTTCCAGCATTCTTGTTCGGCTGTAGCATTAAAGAGCTCTGATTGTGTCCCTCATTAATCTTACTACATTGGCTTGTAGCAGAATACCTTGTTTTTTAAGCTGGAGAATGCTTCTTCAGGGGAGGTGGGATAGGCAGGGTTTAGCTTTTACAAATTAGACTCCTTTGGTAAAAAAATGACACCAATGTAGGCAGCAGACTTTGCCGGCACCACTGCATAGACTCGCTATTACAGTAAAAGCCCACTTGCTGACACCAATAATTTCCATCAAATTTAAGCCAACATATTTGGGAGACGAGATTTAATTAACACATAAGGCCCTGAGTCACTGTGACAATCTGCTTTCATAGTGATGGGAATAATCACATTTCTACCCACTGTCAGTCCTTGAAATGTATGAGTTTTATGAATAATCTATAGTACATTTTTTTCCTTACAGAAACAATCAGATTCTTTTGTTACTTTCACACAAGAACATTTCTGTCTTAGACATCTAGAAAAGCTCTAAATTTATCTGGTGCCTTGAGGGGGCTACCTCTGCTTGTGTGACAGGAGGTCTCTTGAGTATTTTGAGTTAGTAGCATGAAGGGAGGCTGAACAATTCCATCCTGAGATCCACGTGAGAGATCCCATTATTTAAATAGGGGTGCCCTTAGGCCTTAGGGCAGTATATGCAGAACCTAGTGAAATAAATAAATAAATAAAGAGTGTTCATTGCAGACAATAAATAAAATTATAGCAATGATTACCATGATATAAAATTAGATTCAAAAACTTTCACTGTGAAGCAGAAATAATAACCTAGGTGCAGAGCTTTGAAAAAAAAAAAGTCTTTTCTGCTTAGTACAGTTGAAAAGATCATGTCTAATAGTACGTAATTTTTTGACACCTCCTTCTCCTATTCTCCTAGAATAGAAGAATCCTATTCTTCAAGGAAATCCTTGGAGGCAAAAACACGGAACTCTTCCCCCCACCCCCCCGAGTTAGTCTCATCAAAGTTGTTTCTAATTTATGGTGGCATAGGTTAGATGAGTATCAAGCTTGTAAGGTTTAATTTTACTGTCTTTGGAGCTTTAACAATGTTGAGAATAAGGCTGTAACCACAATTTAGAATGAGTATGTTATATCTCTTCTCCCTGAACATCGTTATTTCATTTCCTTGTCTTTTTACTTTCTTAATACTTTGTATTTTATTCCACAGTACTGGACAACGATTAAACAAGGCATGATCTATATATTTGGGACAGGATGTTGTTCTTAATGCATCTTTAGAGTTTTAATAACTTTATTAACTTCAATTTAAGCAAATACAAATTTTGTATCTAGATAAGTCCCTTTCTAAATGATAGCAGTCCTCTTGTGTTAGGCTTCATTGCAACCTGTTTTCTAAATTAAAAAATGTAAATGTGGCATTGACAAAGGTTAAAAAGATTTAAAGCAAGTTCTGTCAGCAGTGCATGCACACACCAAACTAAATCCTGTGTATCTAATCAGTGTCCTCTGGCCTGTGTGCCTTACTCCATTGTTTATTTTCAAATCCATAATAATTTTGTATCCTTTCACTGGATGAAGATTCATTTTAAAACTAATGAATTTAAAAATATGCTTTTCCCTTGTCCATTTGATACCGAGCCTGCAATTTGACTTTCATTGTTTGTTTCCCTCCTTGTCTCGTCAATCCTTTTCTCTCTTTCTGTCCTTTTACTTTATTACATTTTTTATTGAGGACTGAGATGAACTGGTTGCTGCATCATGGGCCCATTACACTTCCTAACAATTCCATTTACACCTTATTGTTTGTCTTATTGCTGGAAAATTCAGGTGATTCATCATGCCTGAAGAAGCACCTGATCCCAATTCCCTTGATATCACGATCACTATGTGACAGGAATACAGTAAGTGGTGGCTTTCAGACTCTAAGAGGTCAAGGTGATAACTCTTTTGGGACTTTTAGCCTCTCAAGTATTGATGGGTTCCATTTTTTTAATGCTCTGTTTTCTTGCTCCCTTTCAACAGCCCCCTGAGTGTGGAAAAGGGCTTGGAGTTAATAAAGGAAGTGGCAGATCTTCTGAAGCTGCAGATGAATTCCTTCGATGATGTTAAGTATGTACATGAATTTGCCTCTTTTTATTTTACTGAATTTCTCATTATTTTTGAATAGTTTGTCTTACAAGGAAATATCTACTTTTTAATGTCAAAATTAATGAGAGCATGTAAGAGACAAAAAAGAATATCATAATGGTCTTTATAACATTCCCTACAGACAGGAAGAAATTATTTTGAAATAATTATAAAGATTTAATTTTTCCTATACTTCTGTAGGGTAAAATAATATGTCGAAGTGCTGTAAGAACATTACCAACCTTATTTAACAGTTTCTAAGTAATGAAAGTATTGTGAAGGATCATTATTGCTGAGTGGGCAAATGACATCAGAGATGTATAAGAACTATGGTCCTTAGCTTTGAGTTTAGCACAAGGCACCCTAGGCTGTGCTGCTTGGTCACCTGCTCTTTTGACAAGTCACAAGGAGTTCCTTTTCTTCCTATGATTCATACTAATGAATGCTATTCATATTAATCTCCTGAACTAGGAGGCTATGATTTGCCATGTCTGGCAACAATTTTGAGATTAGGGATTTTCTGAAATAATTTTGGTAAGAATGTTTACTTCATAAACTTAAAAAAAAAAAAATAGTTTGATAGAAAATTAATGGAAAAGAAAGGCCAGCTGTGGGAGAGTTTTGACAGCTTTCTGGAAAGAAGTCACATCTTGCCACACAGAAAATAACTGGTGTCTGGGTAGAATCCAGTTCCTGCCTATGTTTCAAAGGGTTTGTGGCTGTTTGTTTTGGACCTTGAGTCATGTTGCTGAAGTACAGCATCTTTCTCAGCCTTATTTGAGCTGCCATCAGCTTTTGTTTAACCTTCGTTTCCAGTGAATGTAATTAATCATTTAATACTGTGATTTAAACCATAGTAGGAAGATGTTTCATCTTTAGTGGAAGCATTTATTATTATTTAGTAAAAATCAAAATCTACCCCTTCTATTACTGTATAATGACTAGTGGTGAGAAAATCTTTTCAGAAATCTGAGAAATGCCAGGCATTTTGGATTTAATTGTTTAGGAGAAAAATACTCCCATATTTTCTTAGCTAGAACTATTCTTTCTCCTGATTAAAGCTTTTTTTGCGTGTATTTTATGAAATGTATTTTTTATGAAAACTGAATTTTTAAATTATAAAAAAAGGACAGTATTATGTGGTCTTCCTTGTAAAGACAATTTACAACCTTGACTCTTAATAGTAGCAGATAAAGTCTACTGCACATTTAAAGGAGTAATCCCATGGAACAATTTCTCCGCTGGAATCAACGGGTTCTGCTTCATTAGCTTCATTCATTTACAGTACAAGAGCACTTTCACCTACCTTTTTAATTGTTAGCATAAAGTCTCTTGGTTATTTTTCACTATTTGATATATCACAACAACATTGCAATTGGCAGGGTGCAGATTCATTCTCTAATGAAAAATATCCCTCCAGTGATATAGCTAGCTATGAACAATCTTTTGTTAAACTTTATTTTTTTTTAATGTGCAGCATTAGGGAGACTGGTTATTTTCTGTACATTAATATATAATCATGTAGCCATTCCAAAAGTACTTGGATTGTACAGTTGGTATTATAAAAATGTACTTTGAATGTCAGTAGCTCCAAACAGGACCAAGTCAACAAAACCAAGAATCTTTGCCTTTTTGAAAGATCTATAGATCTGTGAAAGATTATCCCAAAGCTCAAGTTCGTAAAGATTTAATCCATAATAAATTTTTGTTATTTAGAAAATAAGATGCTTTGACTCAGTTAAACCCATGAAATTCTAAAGAAATGTGGATCTGGTCACATGAGTGATATATGACTAGATGAATGATTTAAATTCTTTTCTTTTACTGGCAATTAAACTTACTCTTTCTCTTAGTAATTCAGTTTTTTAAAAGTCTATTTTGAGCTCCATCCTAAGTATTACCTTGGTGTAAAATTCTCAGTTCTCTTTTTTTCCTCCAAGAATTCTTAGTGGCAAGAAAGTGACAGTATAGGCCAGAGTTTTTTAACAGTGTAAGCCAAAGATGTCAAAGACATGTTAATGAGAATCACAGGGTTAATTTGAGCATATAGACAATGCCATCACGTTCAATATGAACAGGGTAAGAATTAAGGAGAGACAGTGAGTGGTGAATTCTAAAATTCTTTAAATTCTCTAGAGTTTATTGTCCTTTTCTCTGAAAAAAAAATATTTTCAGAGACTCTTTCACAAATATGTTAATACCTTTAGCAAGTTTTGTCTGCAAATATCTTTTGTTCTTCCCTATATTTTAGTCTTTGCTATGCTTTGGAGTTTAGTAAGGGAACAATTGCTTTTGCCATGTACACCTACCAGTTCCCCCGTTAGTCTTGATTAGTTGATGCATGGTAGTAATCAGCTTATTTTCTTTCCTTCGCAATCCTGCCAATTTTAACCCATGGCCTGCAATTCAGAATATAGCTTGAGGCTTGACTCCCAGAGTGTTGTGTCTACTTCTTCAGTTGGTTTGTTGTCAAGTTTGTTTTGACATAAACTTTGCTCACCCTGTGAAGCAAATGAGTGGTAATAGATTTGGGGAACTCATAATTAGAAATATTTCAGAGTTGAAGAAAAGATCCAACGTGTTAGCTGTTAGCTGTCACTTTTGGATACAGCCTGAATCTTTATGGAAGTAATAGTTATGCTTAATATGTTTTGTTAATGGTTATGTAGCTGTCAAATAAATTCCATTATTTCTTATTACATCATTAGAGACCATTAAAAGAATATTAGCATGCTGATGTAATTATGCAAGCAGACGTAAAATGACTATAGTTATGATTTTATAATCTAATTATGGGTGTCCAATGCCCCTGGTGATTGATTGTTGGACTGGTATCATGGATTGAAGTCAGATGAGTAGTAGTGTTAGGAGGGTTTATATTTATTTAAAAATAAAATTATTTCACCACTCTACAATTTGCAACATTGACCTTCATGTAATTACAGTACTTAAGTAAACTTACAAGCATGAGAGATTATCAGGAAGCATTCAAATATAATTAAAATAACAATATCTGTAAGCTAAACCTTGAGAGTAGCGGAAAGGATACTCAGAATCTAGGTTTAAAGCCTCCGAATTAGAACATACATGACTGGCTTTCTGATGAGAAAATGAATGATTTCTGGATTTTTATTTAATGTTGTCATGGTTGGGGTGTTTATTGAGAACATCGCTAAGAGGAGGTTTCAGCTCTAAGCTTAGCTGAATACTTTGTGTGGAAAGAAAACATTGTTCTGATTTCATAGTATTTCAGACTTCAGATCCTACCATTCTCAGCCTCCATTTACCAGTGAGATTTTTCAGGTGAATATGACATTTTTTGCTGGATGCAGCAGTAGCACTACTTTTTTGTTTTTAATTTCCTTCTTACTTCTGTCTTTAGCTTTATATAATTTTCCTTGTTACCATTGAAGATCTTTTGATCTAGTTGTCTTTTGTTGTTTGGTTTTTTTTTTTCCTAATGGTTTGGCTTCCTCTGCCTGTTGTTCTTAGTGGGCATCTTTATAATTTTTGCCTTCTAATATACCTAACCCCAGTATGCAAAGAACTGTCCTCTTAGGAAACCTGTTTGACCAACAGATATGTCCATTTCCATATCTAATTTTTCTGTGGAAAGCCACTAGCAGAGCACTTGATATTAATTCCAGATAATTACATTAATCTCTGTTGCTTTTGTTTTGAAGTGTAACAAAAATACCCATCTAAACAGGTAATCTATATATATATATATATAATGTTGAGGATTAACAGGATTCTTTAGCTTCCGTAGATTTCAAATGCTAACGTAAATACAGCTTGAAAAAGCTGTTTCTTGTAATCTAATATAATGTCCTGGATTTCAAAGCTACTTAACCAATACTCCCTTATCATGTTGCATCTATACTGTACGACCAAACCCAAGAGTAACCCATTGATCCTTCAGAGTCTAAAGGTTCAACTCCCAAGCTTTAGACTGGTTGTTCAGCTTTCATGTGACCACTGTTTCTACCCAGACTGAGTCTAGTGGTGAATTCAGTTTTTTACTTCAATAGTATGTTGTATGAAAAATGAACATTCAGGTTAACCAAAGGTGTTTATGGAAACTGCATGGAGACTTCAGCTGAAGAATACATTTGAAAATTTGTAGCAGCCGCAGCAGTGTGGTTTGACCTTTGCAGACAAAATGCTACAATTTTTAAATTTAAAATAACAACTAGTTTCAAAATTTAACCAAGCTTGTTGAATAAGGAAGGCGCTTTTCTTCCAATGATAAATATAAACAAACAAACAAAAAATTTTAATTGAATGCAAGTCTTTGGGATTTTTTGTTATTGTTGTTTTTCAGGGATTGTTTTTGTTTAGCTGACCAAAAATATAAATCTTTCAGTGCAGACTAAATATGATATATTTTAGAAATATTTTATCATATCTATGTATTTTTCTACAGCCCTCTGCCTTATTCCATACGCAGAAAATGAAATACTCTGTTAACAAACAGCTCTTCAATGTTTCATTTTATTCTCATTGTTCAACATGTGGCTTCAGGCTTGATTTATTGCTCATTATTCAAATCCTGCTTTGAGGTCAGAAAACCTATTTCCTCTTGTTTCGGTTTTTTCCTATGGTGCTCTTCACGACACTATCAAAATGCTTGACAAACATGAATTGATCTGCTTAGCTCACATGAGATATGGGATATTATTAGGACCATGCAGAGCTGGATTTATGCATGAAGAGATTAATGTCAAAGCATTTGCTAATATGAGGTGTCCAGTCTGGTGTTTCAGAGTATAGCTTATTCAGTCTCTCCTGTAAAGAACTTCACTTACTGAAACAGAGATTCCACTGATTTCAATTACCATTCCGAGTGTTTGTCAGTCCCAGAAATCAGCTTTCAGTTTAGGTGGTGCTGCTGAGTCTGTAACAAAAATTGTCTAAAATGACTTGCCTCCAGATGAACCGAGTCTGAGTCTGAGGCAGAATCAGATGATAGCAGTAAAATTCAAAGTAACAGTAGGACCTCTACGTCTTTATAGTCCATACTCTATTTACAATGTATACTTCATGAATCTGCTAAAAATGAAGTTGAGGCCCCTGAAAATATTTCTCTTCTCCACTACTTGCCAACATTTATCCTTGGATATCAGGGCTCCTATTGAAAAAAATACTTTGAAAAGAAAGAATACCCATCTAGATATTATGTAAGTCAAACCTGTTTTTTCTTGCTATACTGTAGTACATCCTATAGTGTCAACAATGGTTTTTACATATTTTTATGTAAACAGTGATTTAACAAAAGCTTGACTTTGGAAAGCTTATCATAAGGACAGCCACAAGCACATTCCTGCCCTACTTCAAATGTTTCCTTTCAAGTAGTGGAGTTAGAGACATTTTCCCCTTCCCTTTCAAAGAAGCCTTATGTGACCAAGTGATGCCTATCATTATCTTTGTTCTTAGGAAGGGCTAAATGGTTGGGCTGGAATAAATACAATTTGAAAAGCCAGCCAACCATCCCTGTGAAAAAAAACCTGAAACTGAGGAAACTGTCTGAAAATCAAACCAAGTAGTGAACATTTGGAGAAGCTTTAAATGTGTTTGGATTGGAAGTGTTGGGCAGCACACTGATGAGTAGATTTCCCATCCTCACCTATAATGAACATGTGCATTGGCTGTAGTGTTCTAATCATGCTATATAGGTTTTGTTCATTGTTTGTCATGTTATTTTTCTAACACCTGAAAAACTCAATCAGCCAGTTAATCATATTCAGTCACCCAGAACCTAAACACTGGAACATTACTTGCTATTTTCACTTCATCGTGCTGATGGATTATGACATGTGATATATGTATGCTCTAAATGTGAACATCTCAGGAAATTATTGATATCTTGAGAGGCAGGATAGTGTGTGAGGGAGAATTATTTAACTACTGAGTAGTAGTGGGACAGAGAGCACAAAGTCTTGTTAGGTTTGTATCTGTAAACTTTCCTCTTAATGTACAGATTCCCCATGACTCTTTTCTCCGTGATTTGATTTGGTTAATTTTTTGTTGTGATGTATGTTGAACACCTGGGGATGAATATCCTTGCATTTTTTTTCTAGATTGGTAGATTCTACCACCTATACCATTTAGATATTTCGAGAGAAATATTTTTAATATTGTGCTTATGAAAAAAGATATAGTCCATTCAACTCAAGTCCTTAAGTTGCTGTAGTGTAAACCAGTAATAGATTGATTTTTTTTTATTTCCATTCCATTTGTTGTCCAGAAATTAGGCAAAATTTTTATTTCAGTTTGAACTTTGCTATGCTTAGTCTCCATAAAAAGATGTAACTTTTTAAAAAAGTTGAGCAGTATTTGTCATTTGTTCTTTGATTTTAAATAGGAAACCAATGGGTTAGGTCTATTTGGCATAATCTTGTTTTAAATGTTATAATAGCATAACTCAGAAATAATGGAACCACTTTTATTCAAACTTTACTTCTTCCACAGATTTAATGAGTCTGGCAAACAAATTGCCTGAAAAAAAGTACTGATGTAACTCATTGCATGAAAGCTTTTATAAAAATTACATTGTGTTTTCTGGTACATAATTGTCTTATTTGACAACTAATTTATAATATAAATATACATTGATATTTAAAGGAATGAGGATAAGGAAGCAAAAATATGGTGGAAGTTTCAAGTATGCATTCTTTTACTTAAAATTGAGTGATTTCTCAGCCTTAGCATTACATTAGTCTTGTGGCTTTTCCCCCTGAGGTACAATATATTTTGTGTGCTTTTCTTTAATAAATGTGCATATAACCAACATCATTTTGCCTTCTCCACTGTAACTTTCCTGCTAGAAAAATATAAAAATACATTAAAATAACAAGAAGGGTATTGGCCTGCAGCATTTTATGAATTCTAGGTGACAAAACAGAAAGACCATACAAATCTAGGTAGACTCTTATAAATAAAAATGTACGAAGTTTGACTTTCCATTACAACATTTCATCTCATTAAATCAGAAGATTTGCACGTTTGTAATCAAAAGCAGATTGAAATCCAGTGTTATAGATACATTTTCATGTACTCATATGTCCCTACTCAAGAGAAGGTTTTTGTAGATAAATAATCTTCTGAAATTTTTCTATTTTTTTTAACTTCATAGTTCTCTACCACTCATCCTTCTATTGGACTGAGAATGCCATTTTAATAAAATTAGAATACATAACATTATAAGATAGACAGGTTATACTCCCTTGTTTGAAGCAAGTTGCCCAATATGTGCCTTTGCATTTCATTTACATAACATTTCACATATTATTAACAGGTAATAATTTCCATTCAACAGATTGGTGCATTGAAACATAAGTTTTCTTCGCTTTCCCTAAAATGGTACACAGCTTGGTGACAGGTATGAGAATAGAAAGAGAGAACTGTGATTCTCACTCTTGAACTGAAGCTTAGTCCACAAATAGAACAACTAATATTAGAAATGGGAATACGTTATCATGTAGAGATTTATTTAGGAGAATAGTACCTTAACAGAAACATACTGAATTAATCTTTTTACTATGTCTTTCTAGATTTTCCATTCCTTCACTACCTGATTATCCTACATATGCAAATACACCCTTTTTTCTTTCTCTTTGTCACTTGGATGAATGGATGAATATCACAGACCTGGGGACCCATCTGAAAAAGAGAAATAATTTCTCTGTACTTTTTTTTTTTTACACCCTAGCAAGTAAACATTTCATATCCAGGCCCATGACCTGCACCATGACTCATGGAAGGATTTGTATTCCTTAGGAGTCATAAAGGCAGTTGGAGCAAATATAGATACATAGGTGTGACAAAAAGCACCCAATAAGTTCCCCTTGCAGTGCCCCTCTTGCAAAGCAAACGTCTCTACCTCACAGCTGGCAGGGGAACCTTGAGAACAAATCTCTTTAACAAGAAGTTCCTAAGAGGACAAGCGGGATGTATCATTTAGAGTTCTGTAACTTTTTAAATAGAGGCTGTATTAAAGTTTTGGTCTTTTGTTGTGCTACCTAAACCTGATTTTGCATCATATCTGGCTCCTGTCAAAGCCACGTGCATGCTGAAGTTTTACCTCTGGAAATGTCCTAACATGTGAGTCCTGCTCTTCATTAATTATCATTCTAGTTGACGAATTGTACATGGGATTTCAACAGACTCCATTAACACAGGTGCATAATGATTAAATAGACCTGAAGTTAGTAAAATGCAATGAATGCTTATTGGCTAAAAATTAAAGCAGTCAGCTGTTCATATATCAAGCAAACTAAAAGGTATAAAGAAGAATGGAAATATAAATAAAATTCAATTACTTTTTCTTTTAATGATCTATTTTTTTTGTCTTTTAGCTTAGTCGTTGGGGAATGAAAGAAAAATCACGGTACATTTAAGCAGCGTTTTGAGACCATTTTCCCACACTCTCAGGGTCCAAACACTTTTTGCTGTAAAAAATTACAGCACTTGTATCATTTGTTCTTTTAAATACTGTGATTAAGAGCCTTATTTGCATGTCAGGCAAAGCTGGCAACTTTCATGTACTCAGCATGGTGAAAATGTCAAGTTTCATGGCTTGTGACAGATTAATAGAAAAATTATTTTAAAACTCTGCAAATTATTCATAGATATTGAGTAATCATCAGAAGTTGCATTTGTGGAGAATAAAAATAGGACAAACCAAGTGTAGCATCAGTCTCTAAATAGAGCATTGTCTCTTTTTTGAAATAATTTAAATTTTAGACTTAGCAAAATAACCTTCGCCTGGGATGAAGCGAGTTGTAAAGTCTTTACTCTTTCAATGTCTCCTGCACTGTCAATTAGTATCAGTGTACTTCAATGCATATAAATAAAATGATTAATATAAAATGAATGATTAATGTAAAATAATTAAAAGTACATTTAGTATTTAGGTATCAGAAACCAATCAAATATGGACTGCTGCTGTTGGAAAGCATTGCTTTTTGGACCAGTCATCCTTCTTCTGTGGCTTTACTTTTGAAATTATTCTAATGATAGTAGTGTATCAGTCAGAAAACATTCCATTGTTTGGACACCTTGTAGTGCCCTCTTCTCTCACCTTGAAATGATGCTCCATGAAGTCAGATCACAGCACTGATCATTTCAACAGAAGAGGGCAATACAAAGTGTTCAAATAATTACCTGATTTATGAAGGCTCTAGATGTAGCTTGCAGAGGCAAATCTAAGCTGCAACCATAAAATTCAGGCCTCAGTTTTGTTTCCATGTAGTTATATTTGCAAGATGTGATTGCTCTGAAACTGTCAATTTGTCTAGTCTTTGTAGTCTGTCTGTTACACCTTGCCCATCTGCATGGTGTAAACCACTCAAATGGAAATGGTGATAGAAAATCAGCCACTAGCTGGTGAGCACTGCAATTACTGTCTTTCACTTAGGGATTTTGCTTTTTCATCTTTAGTACTTGACCATTGTCAGATGTAAGGTGTGATGTCAGTACAACTTCCTCCATGCTAGCTGAACATTTAATACAGGACCATGATTCTGCAGACAGTGTTGTAAACTAACAGTTCATACTTATATATCTAACAGATGTAAATATGAATAGATATTTTTGAATATATATTGCTGCATGTTGTGGAAGACTGTGTGTCGTTCTGCAATTTAAATAGCATGTTAAGAGTGTCCAGAGAAAGGCTTAAGAAGCTCAGTTTACTAAAACACAGAATAATTTGTTAATTGATCACTAGTGATAAAGAACATATGAAAAATACATACAGCTGTACATTGACATTTGTTCAGATGTCAAATGAAGCAAATTTTTGAACAGTAAAGATAGTGAAGAGTGAAAGACATATGACTTTTTAGTATTGTTTGAATGACAATCAATATTCTCTGCTCAACAGTTCAAGGAAGTTATTTTGCAGTAGGTCAGCACTATACATCTGTCACAGATTTCCTGAATCTTTGAAGTTTAGTCAGGTACTTTCTTATAAAAGTACTTTCTTATAAAGAGAGTATAATACAGTGCTTCAGAAAATATATGTTGATCAATATTTCTGGTCAAATATGTTGGTGAAACTCAAATCAACTGGCCAACAGCTTTACAGTTGGTCTGAGTAACACAAGAACAAACCAGCCAGTGTACACTTAAACTGTTTATGTATTATATGACACAGACCAACTGCAATCTTCTTCCTTTGCTTTGCTCTATGAACCATCTCATATAGACATACTATACTACAAAAAGGCATCTTGTAATCATTTGCTTTTACCCATTAATTTGATTTCACATAAGTATGTTTAAATACCTGTTTGTGTAAAATATATAACAAATTTACAGCAGTATGAACATTTTAACTTCTCCAAAATTGATAAGGTGAAAAGGAGGCTTTGGTGCAATATAAACAATGGACATATGCTTCAGATTCCTAAACACAGTGAACACAGAAATGTGTACACATTGCAAGTCATTAGTTCAAGCCCACCAAACATTTCCTGAGACAATTACCTTCACTACTATAAAATTTACTTTGCACAATCTTCTGGAGCGTTACTAATTGCTTTTCTTAACCTCCAGAGATTAAAGGATTTTGAAATGAACATATAGGCAAGTAGAGACTCTAATTTCAAATCTAAGCTTTATTAAGGCAAGCTCTGTTTTATGAAAGAGGGTCATTAAGAGAATCTTTCTACAATCTTGAGAAATTGCATTCTGCTTGTTTTTTGGGGTTTTTTTTTAAATGAGGTGCAACCTCAACTCATTTCCATCTGGCATCAGCTCCATGTCTCATCTTCAAGAATACTCACAGCCGTGTTGGCACTTGTTTCTCAAATAATTTTCCACTAGGGGGTATGATAGACTGTGACTGTATTTCATAGTAAACTTCCTGCATGATATTGTAATATTAAAATATATGCATATGAGAGGAGAAGAACAGGCAGTCAAAGCCTCGTATATAATTTATGGAGATTTAAATCCTGTCATTCATAAATATAATTATAACTTACAGCTTGAAAGTGATATGGTCCTTGCCATATTGATCATGCTTCGGCTCTGTTTATTCAGATCATTCTTTTGTTGACAGGAAAAATATAATACTGATTTTGTTAGTAAAACAATTAGTGAAAGGAAATACTTTTATTTTATACAAAGAATATTGTTTATTTCTGTGCATGCTGTACACCCTTCCACCATCAGATGGGAAATATAAACCCAAGGGGAGGGGATATTAAATCAGCAATCAACCTTCAAGTCATTTTGGTATAAACACTGTAATTATTTCATCTCTAGTAAACAGAATATAAGACAACAGCACATAAGGGTGACAATTTGCAATATGCTTTGAATGTCTTTGTTAAAAAAATAACTATTATGGCTGAAGGCAATATTATTGAAATTAAAAAAAGCAGAAGATGTGACAGCCAACAGAGGGGGTAATTAGTCAGTAAATTTCAATAATAAATTTAGCAGGTCATTGCAACAGACAGTACATTTTGTATGGGGAAAAGTCACTGTTTATTATGCTGGAAACCAGAACTGCTTACCTTTATTCAAAAAAACATCATAACAAGTTATTAGAGAAAAAAAAAAGAAGATAAGTGAAATTATAACAGTAGAGTCCAAATGCCTTCTAAAACAGTCTTCTCTTGTTTAGGTGAGTGTAGGTTCACTTATGTCAGAAGAGTCAACTACGAATTTACACAGGTGTAATTCTAATAGCATACAGCTTGGGAAATCTGATATAAAGTGTTGTCTTTCTAGATTGAAAGTGCTACTGCCTAACATTTTTAATCTTGGTTGCAGCAGATGCATGTCTTAGCTGTAGGTTATATTTCAGCCTGGACACTTTGATTTGCACTTCTGACTGTTTTCACCCACTCAGCTGGCTGCATGCCGGCATGATGGAATGCACCAGCCAGGAGGGATGCCTCTGCTCACCAGCGGCACCCTCCTTGATCAGTGGGAACGGCTTGTTTGCAAGTCATCAGGTCATCAACAATCGTGTGCACTTCAGTGAGCCTCCATATTTAGAGTGATGTAAAGACAATTGCCATTAATATTACCTAGGCTTCAGAGGGTTTGACAGCTGCATGAAAAAGCAGTCTCCTCTATCTAAAGTTTCTGGTTAGGAGATATCTGGGGTGCATTTTATACATCTTAGAACCTTTTCTCAGACTGGTTGCCTCTTGTTAAAAAGTCTTTAAAAAGATATTTTGCAGTCAAATAATTATTGCGTTTGTTTAAATGTTCTCGTCCAGCAGATAACGAACAGTGAGTAATTCCCCAGAGGGCATCTATTGTTATTGAAATGTTTATTTATTGAGTGCTTTTGCCAGAAGCTCCCCATGAGAAAAATCTCATTTTATGAGCTCCTGAAGCAGTCAGTTCCCAAAACATTGTGCAGAAATGCAATTTTGTCCAAGTAATCTCAAGATCTTTTGTTTGCTTTTAAAGAAATAGCAAAGTTATGACAAGAGCTTCTTTATTTCCTTTATTCTGCAAATATCCCTGGTGAACCTGTGCTTATGTGGTGCCCAGGTGGTACCTCACGTTCAAGCAATCAGTTCTAGAACAGAGAAAAATTATATCCTACATTAGCAATATACTAATGAGTGTTTTGAATGATTATGACATACTTTCTTTTCCGCAGAAGAATGATGGTAACACAGTATCATCCCACCTGCATAAGGAATTCCTCCTCACCCACCCCCATTTTTCTGCTTTTTGTTCCTCATCCTCTATAATGGTGAGAAATGACAGTGCTTGTGGCAGCACAAACATGGGCATGGCTTGAATCCTGTCATGTTCCTGGATTATCCAGGTGGAGTCACTAGAGAATAGCACGATGGTTGGTGCCAGCCTTCACTCCAGCATTGCTGCCTCTCACCACCTGCACTGGATCACTGAAACCAGACAGTTTTAATCCATATAATTTTAATGATGCCATTAATTGCATAGGTGCAGTGAGTGGAGTAGGAGGACATCTGAGAAAGGAGTGGAGTCTAGGCCAGAGACAGAAGCAAGAAATTCAGGCAAGGAAAGAAGGAAAGGAAAATTTCTGTGTCTTTGCTGATAAAGCTGAAGGGTAACTAAACTGTGCTTGAAAGTTAGCATTGGTTCCAGGTTCTCAGTTATAATGTGATAAAGAGACTTGGAGGGAATATCTGAAGTCGGTTTTTTTTCACCCTATCCTTGTCACGGGACAGCTATGTACTGGATTGGTGCTTGTTTTTATTTAAAGTAGGCTACAAGTTACACTGTAAATGTTTGAACAGCCAGAGAGGAATAATTTCTTTCAGGCTGGCAATGCAAAAGGGACAGTGCTAGATGAGTTATATTCAGTGTATAGTATCATGAAGCTTCAAGATGCCCTTTACAGCTGATTACCTCAGTGTTAGTGACAGAATTGGGGAATGGTCTGAATTTTTGTAAAGCAATTATCTCAAATAAAATAAACTTTGCAATTGTTATTATATCCTAAAATATTATTTAAATGCTGGTGATAAATGCTTTATAGTTACCTAGCATTATCAAAATAACTTTATTGTAGAGTAATGACCTATCACCTGGAATGTCCTTAAGCAATAAAATCTGTTTTCTTTTTCTTTCATCCCCTCAAGTATTTAGACCAAAATGATTGATTAATGACAGTTCTTATTAACTCCAGAATAAAATGAGCACAGCTCATCCTTTGCTAGTAGAAGATTAAAAGGATGCTGCTTACTCTTTTGTAAGCTTGAAGCTGAGTCTCATGGTTAATAATAGGTTTTTTTCTTCCTGAAATGGAAAAAGTTTAAAGGTATTCCTGTCTAGGATGTATGTGATGCAATTAAGCACACTTCATTAAATGTTCTCCGTTGTATGAATTCAAAGTATTAACATATTAGTTAAAAGATAGTTTATTACTTCATTTCAAGCCATGTGACAAAAATATTTTTCAAGTTATTTCTTTTATACAGCATTTTTCAGACTTCATTCTTTCATAAACCATAGCTTTAGGAGTTCATACCTTCTATATAATGTATGAGGTCATACCTTATTAAGAGGTGAATACTTCATGGTATTCATGGTCAAAATCAATCCAATCGATGAGTTAGATATGTCTAAAACCTTTTCCCCACACATGTTCTTGCAGAACATGATAAATATTCTGGGCTTCTTTATCATCCCTGACTTCCAGTTGTGACAACAGGAGTAAACTTGTATTGATTGCAGGCATATAAAATTTGAAACTCCATGTAATCTTCTATGGATGCTGAATTCCAGTGATGATCTGTGCTGTACTTGGGTGAATAACAATTTTAATGCCTTTATTTGCCATCTTCATAATAAGAATAGTATTTACAGGAGTGTTCTAAAGTTTAGTTAATGTCATTGAAATTCTTTTAGACAGGCATAAGACCACAAGAGATATAAAAATGTAAGCAAATGTAGCTAATGAAGCAAAAGGAAGAGGGATAAATGGTGTCTTAATAGGATCTCTTTAAAAACCTATTTTGGTATGGAATATTATGCCATGTCTCTTGATTATGAATCTTACATTTTTTAATAATCTCTTCCAGTGTGCTGGGACCAGCTGTGACCTTCAGAGTGCACTCAAACCTCCAAAACATTTCAACTGCAGATGTTGCCAAAGCAGCAGGTAAGTCCTTGTCCTTCATTCGCATACTGTGACCTCCCACATGTCTGTTTAATGGGCAGTAGCCAAACAAATAGCACAGAGATATCTCATTCTCCCAGAAGATTGACACTTGCAGAGGAAGACAGTCAAGAGGTGAGTGTCATTGGAGTGTAACATCTTCCAGTCAGTTAAAACTACCTGCGACTTCAATGTTTGTCAAGGAAGTGGATTAAATAGAGACTTGTAGTCAAGGCCTAGCATAACGAAAAACTCCTCAGTATTGTTATGAACTCATAAAAACAGTTTGGTTATTCAATAAATAAGGAAGTAATACCTTTGCTTTTCTGATACTTTTTTTCAGAGAACAAAAATGTTACTATAGTGTAGCCTTAATTTCTGAATCAGAACATAGTAGAAATATACTTTTGTTGGTTTCCTGTTTAGGCAATTGCAATGACAAGTCAATCTTGGTTCTGGAACTAAGCTGCTTCTGAATAAATATCACTGTTCTAAGGATTCCTGTTGGCTTCTTGTCAACTTGACTACTAATTCTATTATGGAGTTGTTGAGTGCAAAAAATAATTTCTGTGGTGTAACGGAATTCATAACTGATTTGCTTCCAAATTATCCAACTGATAGATTTTTAAAATTATGAGTAAATGAGTTGTAATAGTGCTTGAAAATGGAAATTTTAAAAGTTACTTTGAATAAACACTGTGAGTCCCAAAATGTCTCTTTTTGCTTCAGCATGGATGAACTTAGTTATAGAAAGAAATGGGATAGTTCCCATGCCAGAAATTTCCTCTACAGGACTCATGGAGAAGAATCTTGCTAACTGGTAATTTAAGAAGAACAAATGAGTTACTGTTTTTTTTCAAAAGGCTTTGACATGGCAAAAAGCCATAGATATGTGTTACCAAAACTAGGCATTTATACTAAAGTAATTATTGTATTGTGGGACACCTGAATGTGTATGATTTACCTATCAAAAAGGGCTTTTTATTTTCTTTTTTTTTTTTAAACGATGCCCTGCCTTGTAAACCTGTTGAATCTCTCTGGAACGATCAATAAATACGATGCAGATGGTAGAGCACACCTAGATTGCCAGAGACCTTTGACAAGGTCTTTCACTAGAAGTTTCGAAGGAAATTAATTGTTTCTTAGAATGTGGAAGATAGGACATAAAAAAAAAAGTAGATCAGTAATTGATTAAGAGGCAAGAAACAGAGAACAGGAATAAATTATTAGTTTTCTAAAAGGCTAGAGAGCAGAAATCTGGAAGGAACTCTATTGGGACTGTGGCACTCAACATACTCATAAATTAGGAACAGTGTGATGAGAAATCCTGATATTAATACTAAATTATTCTCACTATTAAAAGTTAAAGTTGATATTAGAAATGTATAAATGCCTTAGTAGACTGAGTGACAGCACTCAAAATTGAAGCCAAAAATCATAGTAAATTAATGTAAAAAATGCACATGTAGAAAAAAATAACTTGACATAGACTCAAGGAATAATTTCAGTTGAAAAAGATCTTTAAGATTATCAAGTCCAACCACTAACCTCACAGTGCCAAGCTTATCACTAAACCAAGTCTCTTGCCTCCTTATCTGCAAAGCTTTTAAATACCTCCAGGGATGGTGACTCCACCACATCCCTGGGCAGCCTGTTCCAGTGTTTAACAACTCTCAGTGAATTTTTCCCTAATGCCCAATCTAAACCTCCCCTGGTGCTACTTGAGGCTCTTTCCTCTTGTCCTATGCCTTGTTACTTGTGAAAAGAGACTGACTCCCACTTCACTACAGCCTGCTTTCAGGTAGTTGTAGAGAAAAAAAAAGTCTCCCCTCAGAGAATGCTCTCAACCCTTCACCAGTTTATGAAGTTATAGGTCTAAATAGACCATTGTTGCTCTGGATTAAGAATTTAGGTAATGTAATGAAAATAACAATCTAGTTTCCATTACAAGTTGAACAAGGAAAGTGTTTTAAGTAATTATCTGGAAAGGAATAGAGAACAGAACTGTATATTTTTTTTTCTTGCATAAATCTATCCCTTACCTGTATTTAAATACAGAGAGGTTGGAAACTCTGGTTAAAATTGAAAGATTCAGAGACAGAGAGAAGGCATAACTGCAAGTATAGGATATCTTCCATATAATAAATAGTGAAATAAAGTAGGAATCTTTGTTTTGAAAAAAAATAAAAGATGAATATGGTACAAGGTTTGTCAAGTCCATAGTGGCACAGTGAATAGGATAATGCAGTGGCTTTTACAATACAAGAACAGATGAAATCACAGAAACTTAGGGTTTGGAAGGGACCTCAAAAGATCATCTAGTCCAACGCCCATGCCAGAGTAGGACCACCTAGAGTAGGTCACACAGGAACTCGTCTAGGTGGGTTCTGAGTGTCTCCAGAGGAGAGTCCACAACCCATCTGGGCAGCCTGTTCCAGTGCTCCATCACCCTCACAGTGAAGAAGTTGTTCCTTATGTTTCTTTGGAACCTCTTACGTTCCAGCTTGTACCCGTTGTCCCTTGTCCTATCATTGGACATCACTGAGAACAGCCTGGCTCCATCCTCCTGACACCCAACTTTTATGTATTTGTAAACATTAATGAGATCATCCCTCAGTCTCCTCTCCTACAAGCTAAAG
Organism: Urocolius indicus; assembly: GCA_013401255.1. Classification (NCBI taxonomy): domain Eukaryota; kingdom Metazoa; phylum Chordata; class Aves; order Coliiformes; family Coliidae; genus Urocolius; species Urocolius indicus. The sequence continues at coordinate 41,738 of WBNH01008944.1, read as the reverse complement.
ACGCCCCCAGCTCCCTCAGCCTTTCATTGTAAGGTAGATGCTCCACTCCATCATCTTTGTAGCCTTGTGCTGAACTCTCTCCAGTAGCTCCCTGTCCTTAGTGAAATGAGGGGTCTAGAAGTGGACAAAGTATTCCAGATACGGTCTCATGAGGGCAGAGTAGAGGAGGAATCTCTCTCGACCTGCTAACCCATACCCCTTTTAATACATCTCAAGAATTCAGATTCAAAACAAATCAGAATGCAGTTTGTAGCTTTGTCTATTGTGGATAATGAAACTTAAATGTATTTAAAAATTTACATGTAAATAAGTTCATGGAAAAATACATTCCCCAGAAAATTATCAAGACTGTAGAAACCTTGTCAAATTCTGAAGGTTCCTGGTATACTTTGGACTGTTCCTGGAAAGTTGCTCTTAAATGTTGTGACTAGTCTATTTCAAAAAAACTCAAAAACTAACATTAGTTTTTCTCTTGCCACTGGGATCAAAGTAGTTGTTTTCAACTTCCTTAAATATTCCTGACAAATAGGGAGGTTCTGCGAAGAAAAATATCGCCTCCAGAAGTGGATCTACAGGTTCATCAATTTAATCTTTTATATTTTAATTTAATCTGTCCTATATGTTCACATACCAGGCATTTCCTAAATTCTGTTTGTTTAGCACATTAAAATTTTCAGGATTTGTTGCCTGCAGGAAAAGGTTCATAGGATTCTTAAATCATCTCCTTTTGATATGTCACCACGGCATATTATTGGTATAACTAAACCTTGAGTTTAGCTTTTTTTAAAAAAAAAATAAAAAATCACAATTCTATCCAGCCATCAAGCATTTATCATTTTAGAAAAAAAAATAATTTTTATCTCCTAACCCATAAATAAGGTTGTTATAGCTGGGCCATGTACACACTAATCAGTTCATTTATTTTAAGCAAACTTCTTACTTGCAGATCTCTAAAGCCAAAAATAAGTTCAGTTAAAAGATCAACTGCAGTATATACTTACATAAGGTTATATTTTCAGACTTTAAATGTAATTAGAAATTTTTAAAGTCAACAGTGTGTGGAACAAAATTATTCCAAAAACTTCATTTACCAAAGGAAACCAAACCATAATAAATCAGTGCATGCTTCCAGGCCAGGCACAGGTAAATGCATTACTCCATGCTATACTGCTATTACATAACTTGAAATTGATCCAGGAACTCTTAAAGCAAATCCTGGACAGGATTTCACTGTCCTTGATATCCTTAGAAATGAATAGAATTTAGAAACTGAGGTAATCACATGCTGCAGTAAATTTAAGAATGTAAATTATCCAAACTTGCAAAAAGGAATCGGTTTGTGCAGATGTTATACACTCACTGTTATACATCTCACTGTTATCCATAGGAACAGTTTGATCTTATTATTTAGGTCGTATATATTTTTGTTACCAGAATGGATAAACTACATTCTTTTTCTAGCATTGTTTAGGTTTAAATATAGGGAACTATATTTGAAGTTTTACATCCTCTATGAAATTTCACAATTCAATAGCGGTAAGAGAAAGCATGGGACCCTGTAGCAAATAGGCAAACAGATGGATGACTTAGAATATCTGCTACAAAATACATATAAGGAAGTCTGATAATATAAAAAATTGTTTCCTTTTTTTTTCTTGGAGTTTGAGATCCATTCTTCTTGATGTACAAGAGATCTGACTTGAGGAAAGATACAGCTTTCTAAAATTCCTTAGCAACATTCTTGGTGATTTTTTTTCCCAGTAATCCACAGTTCAAATTCTGTGTAAATGTTTTGATTATTCTTTTTGCAGTTTCTCAGGCTACATAATTACATAGGGTAGCTGACAACAGAGTAATTTAAATTTGTGAATAGCTTGCTTGCTCACATTAACAATACCTTTATTTACTCTTTGACTACAGAGCAGAAGGACAGCCAACATTTTGCCAGCATCACATATTTTGACGTTCATAATGTAAAACATATCTTGCATCAACTAGCTGTCCTCTGGCCTATTTCTGTTTAATAAGTCAGGCTCACTGGTGCAGTGCAATTTCATCTCAGCGTTCTGAGGAAATAAACTTTCTCTAGACATAGATGACCTGCTCTAGAAGTAATTGCACTTGTCACATGACATCATTTAGACAAATGTATGTGGATTTCATTTCTCTTCAGTTTAAAGGTTAGGAAAAATCCAGCAGAGAACAATTATCAGTAAGATAACTCTATTTATAGTTACATTCTCTACAAAATGGTCAGTATAGTAATGAGCAAAGAGTTTGCTTTATAGGTTTTCCAGATTCCCACCAGTTCTGCAAATATATGTATAGTAAGTCATAATTAAAAAAGAGGAATTTTCTGAAGTTTCCAAGCATAGAATTTTAGCATCAGATGGCTATAATGATCATGTATGCTGTACATACGAAAAAGAGATCTAGGAGAGAAGTGTTGTGTACAGACACTAAGCATTTCCAAAATGAAGAAAAGTATTGTCTTACATGTTATTTGCAGCCTTTACTAGTTACAATCATGTTTACTCTTTTTTTGTTTTGGTATTGTTTTAAAATGCAACATTTGGTGTTATAAAAACTGGAGGCTGAAGAGCAAATGGCTATATGCAGAGTGAAGGCATATTAGTGATAGGGGACAGATAATACAACAAAAGACAATCTATTACCAGATATTAGAGAATTAATAGATCTTGTGTGCAAGTTCTTGGGATCTAAGCTAATTGTAATAAATGTCTTTATAGAAAGTCAGAAATCTTGAATTATTTTTTTTAAAATATTTTAGAATGTCGAGAAAATATTTCAGAGTTGTTTTTTTTGGTTTTGTTGCTGATGGTTTTTTTAATCGCCCTGACTTTAAGCTATTGATATGGTGCCAGATTTTTATTTTGGAATTTGAAGTTTTCTTACTTTTTCTGTTACCTTGCTGTTGAAACGTACATTTTCACAACACTTTTTTCCCTTGTCTCCACTGACAGACTGGGGATAATGAACATAAGCTGCATCACAAAAAGTGCTATTTAAATAAAAGGTAAAACTTCTTTACTGTAAGCATGAGGGACAAGCACAACCTGCCCAGGGAGGTGTGAAGCCTCCTTCTTTGGAGGTTTTCAAAACCCACCTGTACGTATTCTTATATGACCTGATGAAGGTGAATCTGCTTTAGAAGAGGGGCTGGACTGGATGATCTCTAGAGATCCCTTCCAACTCCTTCCATTCTGTGATTCTGTGATTAATTCTGACTTAGAGAATAGGATGTTGAGTTATATAACCTTGTCTAAAAATTATATCTCTGCCAGGTTTCTCATTCTGACAAAAATGTATTGCAAATTAATCCCACTGAAAAAAAAAAAACAAACAGCAAAAATGCAACTCCCCTATTTTTTTTTTTAAATTTAACTATTCAACAACCTAATTTGAACAAAGAGACTGCCTCAAAAGTCTCCAAATAGATAAAACAACACATATTGAATTCCTTTGTAGCATTAAACAATTGCAAAGGATTAAATTTGTTTTGACTTGCTTTACAGATTTTGAGATTTCACACCTACAAATTTTGGTTTTGTTTTAGCTGTGGTGAAATGCTCATGACAACAACTATTGCAGTAGAATTTTTTGACATTGAAACTGAACAGTTTTGCTAAAATTAGCAGCTCTAAACAGACAAAACCTGATCCTTAGCTTTTAGCATTAAACAGTCCTTTTGAAATGAAAAAGGTACTCCAAAACCCTTAAGAGTTAACTTCTCCTATCTAGTGATTTAAGCTAATGGTGTCTTATTGGTTTGAAGTGGTCAAAGAAGTTTTAGTCTTAATTAGGATGACTAAAATGGCTGCTCATATTAGTGACCCTGGATTCTGTTGCCCATTCTGCATTCGATATGTTTCTTTTGCTTTGTAGATCTGAGCTGTATTTATGTATGCTAAAACTTATTTTAAATATCTTGGCTTAAGCATCTAAATCAGTGGTCTAATTTCAAAGGATCGCATCCTTCAAACCTTTAATGACCTTGGATAGTTAGTAGGATTGAAATAGAAAATTTTCTGTTGACCAAGAAATTTAAAATTCAAAGACATGTCAGAGAGTGAACTAATCCACCTGATTAAAAAAGTAATTCCAAGTTCTTCTAAATGCTGGTGAGGAACTTGCCTTACACAGTTACTGCATAAATCTGTTTATTGCTCCCATTTCTTCATCACATTCAGCAAAATCGTGATTTTATCACACATTCAATCTGGGCCCCACTAAAAAGGATGGAGACTCAGACATGAACATATTTGGTTTCCTTATAAATTCAGTGCTACAAATATCCATTATAAATATATTTTTAAAAACTTAACTGTGAGAGCAAAAATAATCAGTTACAGCTATAATGCTTAGATGCATATTTTAGGTGTTTGCAGCTATTGTTTTTATTAGCCCTCAGTATAACCAGAATATACATTTCAGATGTAAGTCTAAAATACTGCAGATCATTTATACAACTGCTCTCTTGTGTTCATTCTAGTGATAAAATATAGTCCTCTTTTTATTGGTCAAAGGAGGTTATCTTTCCAGTTTGTTGCATAAAAGAAATAAATATAAGAAAAAGCACATTTATGGAATACCTCTGTAAAATTTGCGCACCTCTTAATTTCATGGTCTGGAATTTGCCAAAACAAGGCACAGAGGGAAGATAATGTACTCAATATTACAGAGGAACACTGCAGAGGCTCTTTCTGCTCTCTAGCCAACAAGTATTGACCATACTAGCATTGTTCATAAAAACGTAATGATTCTATATTATTATCCATTATTAGCAAGGAAAGTTTTCTAGGAGGTTCTCAACAGAACAGAAAGAGACAGAACTGTCTTCAGATTTATCTTCATATAACTTTGGATCTTCATGTGATAAAGCTATATGTAATGTGTGCATTTAAAGAATTTGTAAATGTAGAGAAGAGAGACTGGGAGAAGGAACAGATCAATGAGGAATAATCAACAGCAAGAATAAGATTATGCAAAGTTTTATCCATTTAGTTAAATATAAAGTATTAAACAGAATATTAATACTATTAATATGTATAAAGTAACTCTATACACGTATTTAGAATAGATGTTACTGACTCATGTCTTAAAAATATCATGGTCTGTCGGAGGAATTTGAACAAAACCTAGAGACATCATTTAGTGCAGTGAATGTGGAATACTGTCATTTTCTCTCTCTGTTTATTTCAGCATGTGATTAAATACTGTCCTATGATACATTTTAGTCCATTGATGTTTAACTAGTAGAAGTTCATAATATGTTTCACTTAACTAAGTGTAATCTAGGAATTTATTGCTTTTTGTACTGTGTCTATTGCTGATGTAATGAAACATAGCAATGCCCATTATATTGTTTTAGTAATGGCAACATCTGCTTTCTTTTTTGTGGTGACCATCAGTGTAGGAAATATGAATTCTGTATTATCAAAACCAGGAAATTTCAGTTTCTGGATAAAAAGTCTTCTCTAAGAAATCCTTTTTTTTCTTTATGACTATAACCAGCTTGGTTGTCCTGTTGACATTTGGGATAAGCTTTGCATGTCCATGTTGGCATACTGTCTTGGTTTCCTTTTTCTACCCCATAGACAAGAACAGTAATTGTTGTTTTCAAAGTATTCATTGGCCATTCATTGTCAGATTCATAATTCAGCTGTGATGAAGTGAACAGAACAAGATGAAAGCCTACAGCTCAGTTCCTTCCCCCTGTCTAGATTTTTGTAGACCACGCAATTAGATGTCTTGTTCTCAGAGACGGTAGGAAAGAGTGTGTGTATGAATAATTTCAGGTTCATCTTTGAAGTGAACTGACAGCTTCTGTGTCAGAAACTTTGAACAACGTAGCCAGAAGGCTGTGAGGTCCATCCGATTTCACTTTGCTGTTGCCCTGGTTTAAGGAAGATTAAAATTCTTTGGTCTGTAATGTGAAACGTAAAAGTTTGACAGTTCTTTTTCTGTTGCTAGCTCACTGAAGTCTTTTGGTACAAATCTTTATTTCTTCTACTGAAACTTCCTTAGTTCATGTTGTCTTTTTTCACCTCTGTAGTGGATCAAATACCCTTCACCTACCAAATCGTCAAATCTATATGAAGTATTTTCCTCAAATCCTTCCATTGCTGAATAAAGGATGTAATTATGTTTTTCAAGTATTATTCAGAATCTGAACTGCCTTCTGCACTACCAAATGTCTGATACAGTAATTAATCAGTTTTCGAGATGACATTTCCTTCCCACCTTGTTCTTCTGTTGAAAAATGAAATTAGTTTAAGCAAATGTGATGGGTGCTACCATTCAGTAAATGTGCCTTAATCCTGTAGAAAAGCAGCTATTAAGCAACTATAAAAGCAACTATATTTGGTTATGACTCTTCTCCAGTGACTTCCTTCTAATTATGATATTCAGTACTGTGATTAGGAAGGATGGTTTTTTTTTAAAAATACACCTCTCCCCTCCAATAATAACTGTGGGGTATCTAATTTTAGAATGAAATCTTTGGCTTTAAAACCACTTTCTGTTTTAACAAAAACTTAAGAATATCCTTCTGTTCGCCTTATAAAGTGATGTAATCTATTCTTAAACCCCTAAATCAAACTTCTGAACAATCAGGTGCTTTAAAGCTAGTTAATCATTTTATAGAATTTGGGAGAAAATCAGGACCCAAATAGCATTATATAGACAATGTTCTTTGATAAAAGCAATGATGATTCATGTCATTACATTCTGATGCCTTTTATTAAACAGCCATTCATAGAAACCACCACATTGGTATCAAACTAGAATAAAGAGAAACATGCATGGATGTAGCATATATATAAACATTTTAGAATAAAACAGTTGATACCTGAGCTGGACAGTTCAATCAAGGAAAACACCAGAATTGAAGGTTAGATTTTGCAGCTACTCATGTGTTTCTGTTAGTTGCACTCTGAAATCTATATGCAGGCCTATGAAGACAGGCGGAAATAAGTCCCCTATGAAAGTAATGTATATTATGGTTTAGAGGTTAATAGTGATTTTAAAGTTGACTCTTTTAAAGAGCCCTCTGGTAAGATAACTAAATGCCTGGTAATAATGAGGATAGAATTAATCTAACTTGATTGCAGCTGTCCAAATGTAAGGCAGTTTTTAAAAACTAGTTGTCTAGATTGCCTCTACATTCAAAGAAAAAGGGTTGACTGTAGAAACTGGCACTTACATAGGTGGCTAAAGGTAGACGAAAGCCATTACTATTATCCACAGAAACATATAGATATTGTTGAGGGTAAGACTGCCATATATAAATACTGCAGATAAATTCAGGGAGATTGAAGGACTGTAGAATTGAATACAATGGAAAGCTGTCAGAATTTTTTTGTAGGTTCTGCTTAGTAATATATTCAATTTTGGTTTTTTTTTTTTTTTTTCTGTTCTCAGATCTCTTAAAATGTTGTGGTGAGAATCTTGATTTCTTTTACTTAAGCCTCCTGCGTTGACATTGTCCTTCAGTAACATATTCAAAGGTCTTTAAGAATTTAAAATTAAGATTGAGTAAACTTGCAGAGATTTCCAGATAAATATTACCATGTCTAATAATTTTAAACAACCATATTCCTACAGTCAGCTTGTTCATACCTGCAGTTGGTAAAACAAGGTGAAACTGCCATGGAGTTGACATGTAAAGTATTTTTCTTCCAAGTTCAAGAAATCTCCCAGTACATTTTTGACTGTGGAAGTGAGAAGTCTTTTTCTATATTAAACTTGCTACATATTTCCTTAGATAGATGTTTCAAACTGACCTATACATTTTAAAACATCAGTTTTCAGTGGATGTAAATCAACGAATAGCTGCAGTGAAATCCATAGCACTGAGAATGTGTGACTGAAACAAATGTTGGTTTTTTTTTTTTTTGTATAGCAATGGTATTATAGGGTCCCACTATGAATATGGTATCAAAAAGTCCCTATGCTAAAATCTTTGAGAACTGAATTTTGTTCTAATTTAAAGCAAAATGAGCAGAAATCTCCAAACTCAAGACAATATGCTTGATGTCATATTTCATCAAATCATTTAGCAAAATTACTTCTATTTAGCATTTTTATGATGAGCAACACATTTTCCAGGAAAACTGAAATATATGTGCAATATGGCATATACAGCAATAATACTTACAGTTCCAGACATCTTTAAGTATTATAGTCCTTTAATAAAGTTTTATATGTTTTTGTGCAGTACACTTAAGAGACATACTGCTTACAATGGATCCTAAGCATATTGAAACAAATTACTTATGAATGCTACAATTAGAAGAAATCTAGTAAGGCAAATATATTAAAAAAATAGCTTTTATGAAAAGAATAGGTATGCTGATCTAATTTTTTAAAACAATTATGTAACTTTCTGGGTAAGCATAAATAAGAGAATTAAAGAAATCCTAACTTAGGTCAGATAGTATTGTAACGTAACCTTTACCTGGAAAAGAACAATCAGTACGGGTTTTTTTCCCACCTATTAGATAGATTGATTTTAGCTTTTCTAAATGTGGCACAACAACATAAAGCTAACAATTTTGAACTATGCATGCAAATAAACACTAGATACCATGTGGAACAGGGGATAATGTTTTATTTCAGTTTATACAAATGGAAAATGTTCTTTATCTGATGTAACTGAATCTCCTGATTTTAATATATGAAATTGGATGATTAGCAGTCTTGTGATTGTAAGTGATAGCTTTTGTATCAGCCAAGTTATAATAAGTGGAGATAGAGTGCGGTGCTTCTTCAGGGCTGTATGAAAAATAGCCATTATTTAAAGCACAAGAAAAAAAGACAAAATCAATTACATGTATTATCATCTTAGAATCAGGCTGTCATCCTTATTTGGTGGAGTAAAGTAATAACATGAAAAGGCACTTCTCTAGAAGCACGATGTTTTGGTAATAGTGTGTAGAGGCAACTGACCCAAACCTGGTAACAATCTGTTGTCTCGGTAGAACACGATTTGTGAGATGACATCTTGGGAAGGAGGTACAAACATGACCTGGGATGAAAGGACAGATGGCAAGTTTCTGACTGAAAAAGGCTTAGTTAGGAGGTCCAGATGATTCATGTGTCATCTGTCTTGAAAATAGTCACTTGGATGACCTTCTATGGCTGCTAGCTTGTGGAGGAATGTATCTGAGAGGGGAAATAATGAGCCTTTGACAGTGGGACAAGGAATTATTTAAGTGCTTTGGAAGAGTTTTTGAAGATAAGACAAGTTTGTTGACAGTACTAACAAGGGCATACTTGTCAGCAGTATTCAGTCCTGTATTCTAACCTTGCCTTCATTTTGAGCTTTCTCCTATGGGTTGAAGGCTACTTCGGTAACTGCTGCTCCTACCTGATAGCCTGTGCAATTGTTAAAGTTGTGACTACAAGGCAAGTGATTTGATTTTCATGAATTGTTTGTTTTCTGGACTATCTATGCTCAAAGAAGGTGTAGGTTTGGTGGTTTTTTGTTTTTGGTTTTGGTTTTTTTTTCCCCTGAGCTTTCCTGAACCTCAGGTATCCATTTCTTTCACAGATACCCAGGTTTATAGATCTTTAATTTTGTTCTTCTGTTTGCATTGTCTGACAGAAACTGAATTCAGTCTTAATGGATTAATGACCATTGTAATAATGTGCAAATACTAATCTTTTTAGTATTATCTAGTCTTCAGGAAAACATGTTAAATCCCTTTTTTTCTCTTCAGAAAATATTTTCTGTAAATTTGAATCTTCTGTGGTAAGACAAATTATATGGCTTTTTGTTGGATGAAGTCAAAAGATGTGCTAGATTTAACCTATTCATCGATTTTCAAGAAGGACCTGTAAATTCTCTGTTCCTTTATTTTCTTAATGGTAAATTTGAAATATTAATAGGGAAAAAATCAAAAAATAAAAACTCATCAATAAAAAATATGAATTTTGTTTTTAAAAGATATCATGAATTTTTAAGATAATGTAGAAGTTAGTAGTTTAGTCTTCTACAGTATAATTATGGTAATTTGTTCCTGTACTGCTTTGCTGCTTTTTTGAATTATTTTTTTCCTAGTGACATCAGTGCCACAAAATCAGGATGACAGCAATCATAAAATCATTTTTGGTTGAAAAATCCATCTAGTGGGTTACTTAGCCTGTCTCCCAGAATTATGATGGGATTGGCTAGCAGGAGATCACATAGGTAATATTTCATAGTCTGTTAAAAAAAAGACAGATGAGAAAAAAAAAATATGTATGCCAAAATCCAGAGGGTGCCTCTTGGCAAAGTTTTATGGACATTTTAGATCAGTAACAAGAAAAGGTAGGTAGCTACACCCCATTACTCCTTCCTAAACAGCCAGGTAATTACTTTTGGCATTTTGACAAGTGTTTGCTGGAGTGAAGGTCAAAGCTGTCAGCAGAAAAGATCTATGCTAATCTGCTCAGCTGGAGAAGACTCAGGTAGCTAATGTTTTGTAATTAGAAGTTGTGGAAACCAGTTTTCACTGTAGTTTGTTGCTGAGAATAAGTGAGCTAATAGTACTATGTAATTTCATTTACCATAGTTTGCAAAATTGACTGAATGGATGCTTTAGGACTAGGCATGCAATGTGAGATTGGAGAAATATGAGAAAACTGATATTGTAGTAGAAATTAAAATACATTTACATGCACATATACATTATATATGTGTATTATTTTTGTGTATTTGACTGTATATATATAAAGAGATGCATAATGCTAATACTTTTAATTTTACACTGAAAAACATCATTAAAAAAAAGCATTTACTTAGTGTACATTTTTTTGGAAGTTTCGCATGTCTAAACCTCCCATGTTTCTTGTGGACATCATCAATATTGCTTCATGTAACAATATTCTATGAATGGATTCTTAGAATTTTAAACTGATGAAGTACTTCAGAGAAATATAGGACAATAAGCAAAAAAAAAATCCCAAATAAATATAATAAACCAATTTTGAATACAATGAAGATTTTCATAAATAGTGTATTTTGGTTTAGAATGTTGACTGCCTTTTCTTAGTGTTCTATTCCTGTTTTAGCAAGGTAAACCAAAAATTACTTTTTTCCCTTACAGTACCAACCTTTGTGTTACTGAAACTGTGCGTATGTGTATATACATAAAAGACAGATAAACAGGGAATTTTTCAGAGTATCTCAAGGTATTCATCTGTGCTCCTAAACCCCAAATAGGACCTCAAATCTCCAATAATTTCACAAATATTTAACAGTTTGTTCCCTCTGATTTTGCTTCTTGAACTTAAATATTGAATATAGGTACACAGTGATCAGGAAATTCTGAACATCAATGGAGAAAGAATGCGAACCATCAAAATGTAACGGTTTTGGGCAGACTACAGTGCACCATGGAAATGCAGATCAGGATTTAATGGCTTAATGATAGACATAAACCTAAGAGATAAAGTTGCAGTGTTTCATTGGTTGCAGGTGAAGCTAGATTGGAACCTCATAGTAGTAGAAGTTAAAAGGAACTAAGTCATTTTTTTACTGAGTCATTATTAACCATCATCAGCTCTGCCAAACTGCTGAACCAACAAAGACTCACAGCGATGCTGTGCTGATGTAAGTATCCACAAGTCTTTTTGACTTTGTGTGTAAAAAGAGGAAGATTTAAATCTAGGTCTGAAGAGCACTAGGTGCATCTGAAACATAGACTCTAATTGAGAAAATATGCTTTTTTCTTCTAGATTTTCTGATTGAGCTTTTATAGGAGACTGTTAAGACTTTTTCAATTATTATATCATTGCAGGGGACCCAGAACAAAACTGATTTTGGAAAGAGACTAGAAAGTGTTTCCTTCCCCCCACACCCCTTCTGTGAATGGATTTTGTGTATTATATTATTCTTTCTGACATTTCTTTCCTTGGCAATTTTCCTCTTCAGGGGAATCACCACATATCCTTCTTTTCCTGCTATTTAACAACTTGAGGGTATATTATCTACCTATGTGCAGTAGTATAGCAATAAAACTCACACCAACACTAATGGGAAATGTGCTCCAACATAAAATAACAGGTTCTACAACAGGTGGAATATTCAATTTGAGAAGCATTTTAAAAATTAACATTAAAATAGTTCTAATTTAACATAAAAGAACATAATAAATTGACTTCTCAGATCTTAAGTGAAAATAATTCCTGTTTGAACATACCAAATTGTTTTAAAGCCAAGGGTAGTAGCTACACCCAGAGTGTTGGAGCATAATGTTTCCAAAGTTAGGCGACTTTAAGAACGTAAGCAATCTTTCACTGCTGCCAATACTCTGTTTTCTATAGGCCTCAGTTAATATTTTGTTAACTGCGAGGAGTTAGACATCTTTCTCATTTCTGATTTAACATGGATTAATTTGAGTTGTTTGAAGTGGTCTTCTCAGTCCTCCTGTAATTCTCCCTTTTCATTCTGGTCCCTTTTGCTCTTGTATTGTATCCATAGCTCCTTTTCCTACTGTTAGTAGAGCTCTCAGAGCATAACTAAACGTCTGAAATCAACAGAATGGACTAAAAAAAAAAAAAAAAATAGAGCTGAAAGCTGGGAGATGTGGGAGGCCTAGAGTAAGAGTGGTACAGGTAGATATGTCCAGAAGTGATAGTATGGACAAACAAGCTGATCTTACTAAATTGGTGAGGAGGCAGAGTTTGTATCTTTATTACACTTTTTTCCTACATATTGCTTCAGTTTCACTGATATTTTGGGCCAGTGTGAAAACGCACATCCATCTTTCACGTTATATTGGTTTCTTGGTGTGTTGCTTGTAAGTGAAGAGTATCAAATAGTTTAAGAACTCTGGTTTTGTGTCTTCTGTTATATTGCTGTATTGATATCTGTTATATATTGATGGCTGTATACTGCAAACAATCATAAATGTTAAAATTGGTGTATATTTATGTGTAAAAGCATATGTATCTAAATGAGTTCTATCTTGCCCTTAAGAGTTTTAAACAAACTTAGTGGAATATTGCTGTATAGTTAAATAAACCTCTGCCTTAGACAGAAGGCAGTAAGTGTCTAAGACTCCTCATTCCAAAAGATGTTTTCATCTCAGGTTTTTCACTAAGAAAAAGAAAAAAGTGTAAATGGAAGCTATGAAGACAGAATGGGTTGTAGCATACAGATAGTCCACAGCATGTTTGTACTAACACGTGTACTTTCAAACAGTTCAAGTTCTGATACCCTTGGGAATAGGTTCAATTTGGTTCTTAGAGTGTATCTAGAAGTAGCTATCAACTTTTCATAGAATGTACTGTTATTGCTGGTCAGCATCCTTTTTCCCATTAGTTCCTCTTTTGTATAAAAAGGTGTTTCACATATGTTCCTTAAACCACTGTTAGTGGCTGATATCACAAGAGTTAAAATTGAGTTTGGGGTGGATCTCTGCAGAGACGTGAAAGCTATTAGTGGTTGAGCACTACCCTCATACAGGCACTTACATGGGAGAGAATTTCAATGTTGATGCATGTGCTAAAGTTAGTACATTTAAAGATACTCTGCATTATTAGGCACATTTATCTCATTTAAAGAGCTAATACCTAAGAAGAAATGTACATTTTAAAAACGAAAACAAAACAAACCAATTCTATCTGATTTCCATAGACTTTTCCTTTTGAACACTACTGGAGATACAACAGGAAACCAGATGTGGCCATTCATATAGAAACCGACTCTATGAGAACATCACTTTGAATATATTTTAAATGTACTATGTCTTTCTCTGTGTAGCTCCAAATTATTGTTTTAATGCCTGAACTTCAATCATAAGAAAAGACAGGAAATTCTGATAAATTTCCATTTTTCTCTACTTCATTTGCAAACACTCATACCTGATAGAGATGCAAAAAAAAAAATCCCATTTTCTATGGTTTTATATATCTAGAAACTTCAGACTTGCTGCACTTATAATGCATCTTCTATTCTTGGATCTCAAAGAGTACTTTAACACATTTCAAATAGTGTAGACAGGTTTTGCCCTTACACTAACAGAGGTAGAAGGTGTGCCATTGAGACTAAGTTATTTTAATGACTCTTTTTTAGATGCCGGTATTTATCATAATAAAAAAAAAGGTCTATCATTTATAGTGAAATAGTTACTTTTAAATCTGAAAATAGTCCAAATTGTCTAAAATATGGGCATACAGAACCTCTAACACTAAATGTGATAGCACATAGAGGTAGATTGTGCCTGCTTATGACATCTTCCATGCTTTAATTCCACGAATGCTTAAACTTTCAAAATAGCACATGTATATATGGAGCTGACAGTCATCATTTCTTTATGACGATTTCTGGCAAGATTATGTGAAAAAACAAGTGCCTTTACTATTTTAGATTTCTGATTAATCCTGAATAAGGATTACCACATTTAGATATGACATTTAATTTGACTGTTAACTTAATTCCTATAACAGAATTTTTGTATATAAAAAATGAAAGAGTTTCTCTACACTTCACATGACATAAACTAATCAAACTTTTCATAAGTATGCTTGGCTAGTTCATCTTTTATCATAACTCTGGAATATTTCTTTTGAAAACATTGCAAGTAAAAACATGACATTCTAATTTCCTTTTATATTAATATTATTATTTTAGTTTATGAACATCCTTTCCTTCTTTTCAACTTCTGCTCCTTTTTTATTTTTTAGGGCATAATTTCCCACATTTTAATTGAAGATATTTCTTTTATCTGTAATTAAATCCGTGACTTGTTATTCTCAGAAGGTTATTACGGATTGTGACTTGACTGTTACAAAAAATTAATGACTTAAAGAGGCTCCTAATATCAATTTAGTGTAAGGATTTAATTTATTATTCATTAATTTTGTATTCATTGTAATAGCAGTAATCATTATGAACTCATTGGATAGGTATGAGAATGTCAGGCACGCTATATTTCCATAGAAATTCAGTTCGTTAGTCATCTTTAGGAAAACAAAATGCCATTCATGCATTAATACTGTAACTTGATTCTCTTTATAATTCTATGACTGTTATTTTACATAAATATCTTCACATGTAGAAGCAGTACTAGAATATAAAATTTTCAATACATGAATAAACTCTCTTTTCTGTCTTTATGGCAACAGAAGTTTTGCTGGTTTAAATCAAGATAGCTTCACTTAATTTATGACAGTATCCAGGCTAGTTTCACATTTTATTTTAAAGAATATCCTTTCAAATATTGTCAGTCTCTATTGGCAAAATGTGTCATTTTTAAAATTTTTACTACAATCCTGATATTTTAGTTTTTAAAATAATTTAGTTTAGCTATGCAGGATTCAACTTTTTTATTTCAACACTAATTCATGTGTTGAGCTGAACATATGTAATTTCCCATCTTAAATTGAGAGTTAATATTTTATATTAATTAATATAGAATATTCTAAAATGTCCACAATAGAATTGCAGTTTTTTCCCCCATAATTCCCACAGGTGCATCATCCTAACAGTCCCATATTTCTGAGACTGATAGATGATTCTATTCATGTTAAAAACAAGTTGACTAAATGCCTTAGAAAAAAACAAGTTGTATTTAGCATCGTTTCAACTAATTACAGAAGCTGCCTTACATCTCAGTGCTGAATCGGAGTTGTCCTTCTGTGCACAGACCCAGTCAGTCATGGTCAGTATTGTGTCAACTAACTCAATTCTTTGTAATCAAATTTAAACATAGGAGTGGATTTCATCTCCTCTAACTCAGGTGTCTGCCTTTTACGTACTTTTAAGTGTAAGCTAGTCAACCTCAGCTCCCTTTACAATCAGTTGAATGTAATAAGTGCTTACAGAGGGTAATTCATTTCACCCCATGAGAGATGTCTGTCTCATCTATATCTCCTATATCTCATACATGTCTATCACACTTATGATTGGTGTCTAAGATAGGTTGATTACATATCTTTCCCTTGAGGATCCTGTTACTCTCCATTAACTACAACAGGACTCTTGCTTAAATTTAGGGCCAACCAAGATCTACCAATGAAACCAAATCCCTTAGTTCACTCTTAGGCCCCTTCAAAATACATTTCAGAATTAATATGGACAAACAAATCTGTTGCTGAGAGATTGGTAGTGTTTTTTGGAACGAGGTATTTTTGCCTTCCCCGTGCAAAAAGGATGGGATGTAGTTCACTAAGGAGCATAATCAGATAGTGGTTTGGGTACTGGGTAATACCTATCCATCTGAAAAATGTTGCTTCAGAAAAATGCTAGTTTCTCATGGCCCTGGATCACCTCTGTCTGCCTCATGCTAATATTATAGGTGTCTGGGTCACTTCAAAAAGCACACACTGCTATATTTATTCAACAGAATAAATAAGGAGGTGAGGACAGGAGGGGGATTTAGTTGGTCATGGCTTTTTAAAATTGTACTTGCTTCACCTGTACTTTTGTCTATGCATATGATGTGTGGTCAAGGATGAATGAAGTGAAAATATTCTTCAGTAGTTACGTAGCCCTATTTCTTGATATATGAAAGGGCTTGATCTCAGCTTGCTGCAACTTTAGGAGACTCAGCCCTCCATAGTTGAGCTGTGACTCTTTCCGTTCAGCTATAGCTGAATAGCTGAATTGTTAATGAAGTTCGTAATTGCAAATTCCCTGGAAGACATTCACCTTCTAAGTACCATAACTTTGAAATATATTTTGAATTTTAAACATAGAAAACTATGTTATGGAAGCCCATACTCTTTCTTAAGGAAATGTAGGATTTTTTCCAGTCTTTTGAAAATTAAATAAAACAGTCTGAGGGTAGAAATAATAGAATAAGTACTTACCTCAAGATGACTATTGGTGGTTAGGGAGGTCATAGTGTTCACCTGCTTTCATGTTACGATGTTACAGTATTCCTTATTTTTAATGGCTTTTTAATACTGAGCACTCTGAATGTTCAATAGGAGATGCAAGTCAATTTGTAATGGTTTCTTCTACTTCAGTGCACATCTAGCTTCTGCTAAGAGCAAACTCCATTCACTTAAAAATAATTAAGTAGTACACTTAATAACATTGAAATTCTAACAAAAATTCAAAGAAAGCAGAAAAAAACCCTTAGAGAAATTGACTATTGCTGTTTCAGTGCTTCTCTAACAGTCACTCACTTCAACTCCACTCCAAGAAGGCTGATATTTTTTGGCAAGTAAGTGATGGAAGTCGCCAGTTTGCTCATCAATGCTGAGAACAGTGCGCCTTTCTGAAAGGTGTTTTCTGGTAGGTTGCGTCTGATTTTGAAATTAATTTTTTTTTTGAAGGCTCACTTGGTTCTAGTATAACATATCACTTCGGTTTACTTTTCTCCCTCACCCTGTCTTTCTCTCCACCTCTGCAGAAGCTCTTTGTATTATGGTGTCCTGGAGCATCTCTGAGTGTTCTTCCAGTGAAGTCATTGGTTTCATAAAATTGTGAAATATATACAAATGTTGTTTCCTACACAAACTGCACATATAGAACTGAATCTATGTCTAGCTTGCTGAGAACAGCAAAATACAACAGTGAAACTTGAAATCCAAAATACATACATTCCTACAGTTATCCTCTGAATCTGCTCCTCATTACTAGTAAAGACTCTTGTTTTTCAAACAATATTTATAGCAATAGTCAAGTGCATCCTTTCAGGACCGTAATTTGAGTCTCTGCTCATCATCACGTGACATAGCCATCCAATCATGTTTTTGTTCCTTTTAAGAGAAACCTTGGTTCACGTATTCCTTTTGGTGGATATGGAAGAAAAATTGGGCACGAGGCATACTACCGAAGAAAACTATTCTTACTTTATTAGAAATCTGATGTAGGAGTGTGTCTTGGCCAGCCTGTGTTAGTGAGACCTGCTGGAGGTGTCATGTAAGCATATGATGGCTTAGAAGCCTTTGGAGGTGTAATTGCTTGAACATTTCTTGCCTACATTCCATTTCACCTTGTATTATTAGATATATGGTCAAATGTATTTTGGCACAAAATGAGAGGAACTACTTACTTAGGCAACAGGGAAAGTTCTAGCACATCTATTAACAGATTTCTAGTCTTACTTTTGCAAGATACACTCAGGATATGTAGCAGTGAAGCGGCTTGAAACAGTCATTGTTGTTCCCAGTAATTAATTAATTAGTTTACTCCTTGGGAAACATATAACCCTCATATGTTCATCTTGGCTAGATGATTACCAACAAATTTTAGCCTTGCCTTGCCTTTTGTCGAAACTATTACCTCACTGTAGTTTTGGACTTGGTTAAAAAAAAAAGAGGAAAAAACCCCGAAAATCATTGTAGGAGTGAGGGAAAGTGATGTTGTAAGAGAATATTTCAGAAAACATAATTCTATCAGACATTAAATTTACACCATTAGCCTCCTCAATCATGCAGTGAATTTCTTCTCTTTTATTTGTGCTACTTCCTAATCAAATTATCTATGATGTTATTAGACAAACCTTTTAATTAGTTTAAGAATAATTTTCTTTTTAGTTGTGTTATGAATAAAAACTTCAAGAAATTTAATTTTGGACATATCTTACTTAGCAACTTTAAATGTCATTGCCTTTAAAAGATAAGGAAAAAGCCATATGCTCCTGAATCACAGATGTGGTTTTTGTCACTTTTACTCAGTGTGATTTTCAATTTCTCAGTATTTTCTTGTGATTTTTCTCAGCTTTAATAGGGAGCCTATTACATGCATTGTTGGTTGAATTGTGACTGAATCATTTCCCTATTACAGACAAACAGAGTCTGAAAGTCACCAGCTGAAAAATTTATACATTCTCTGAAAAGTACACGGTATGACTTTTATGGGACTCGTTGTTAAGAGAAACAAATTATACAGCTTTATTAAGAAGTGAAAGATGTTTTTCTTTAATGAAAGAGAAGGTTTTGGTACATTTTCTTTTACATACAATAAGCTAAATCTTAACTGTAGATAAATTGGAATCATATATATTTAAGCCATGGGATATGCAATTTCACATTGCTTTAAAAAAAAAATTCTCTTTAGAAAACTGTCTATGTATACTTCCTTTTCACAGCATATATGTGTGTTCTTTAAGTCTATGTAACAGGGCATATTTCTCTCAACAAACTGAAGCAAAATCTTTTTTATTCAAGTGTAATTACTGATATATTCCACCATTTTTACAATACTTGATAATACAATCTAAGAGGAGATCAAATACCAAGTGTATCTCAGACAATTTGCATGGGACAAGTTTATTTTCTCAAAAGTTTCCATGTAATCACATTTTCTCCAGTTTATAATGTGAATGGTGTGGAAGTTTTTAGAGGGAAGTGTTATAACTTTTTGTTGTTGTTATGTGACATAACCTGGATAACTAGTTGTACTCAAAGAAACTGTCAACCAAAATGCTAATGATTTGAGAACGTTCTCCTGTATTTCAGCTTCTTTCCACAGCTTGATCCTGTGGTATCTTATGGTAGGAGAGGAAGGGGCATTGCATAGGGTACTTGGCTCAGAAAGATACGTGTGAAGTGTGAATATGAGGGCCTACATTTTACCTATGTATATAAGCACTTCTGATGATGGGATTAATTTGCCTGATGGAGATGTCTGAGGCCATTGAAAGCCTAAGATAGCTGTCTGGGATTTCATCTTTCTGGAGACCAGACACTCGGGTATCCAAGTCTTACTCCAGGCTGCTTCTCAGTCTGCAGTCAGAAGAACTGAGAGCTATGCAGCTGAACAAGAGCAGGTGATTGATTCAGGAAGATCTGAATAGCTCTCCTAACTGTATTAGCTTTGGCCTTCATTGGCATTTCAGGCAACCAACTAACATGGAGACATTTCTGTGCTGGCACTAAGGTTTAGATGTTTTCATTTGAGAACTGAATTCTGCCCATAGCTTGCACTGAATTTGATAGCCTAGCATTGTTAATACTCAGTTCTAAACACCAAAAGAGCTGTCAATGTTTATTGCATAGGTCTTGCTTGGCCTTTCTGCAGAAATTTTGTGAGATGCCTTTCAGGTTGCAGATTAGTCTTAAACAAAACTTGGGGAAAGAAAATAATTATTTTTTTAAAATGAGAACTTTTCTTTAGCTTTCTATTAATAATAAAAGCATATATAGTTGCTTAGTGTTACTAGTGAAAAATTTTCATAAAGGAAAAGCTTCATCTTTAAGAAGTGAAAAAGAATTAAAAAGTTTCCAACAGATGTTTTGTTTCTGTGCTTGTCCAGTAACATTTTTAAAATGTTTTTATTAAGCATCTGTACCTGCTGCTAGCAAAGATAAAATAAATGGGTAGACAGCCCAATTCAATTCACTAAAATAACAGTTTTCTCCTTGCTTTAGCATTTTAAAACTTTCCATCACTTATCGCTGTCAGTATTATAATATCATCACTTTGACAGCAATTAGAGCTATAACAATAAATTTCTGTTTTCAATTTCTTTTAAAACATTCACAATCCAGTTTGCTATTAATATAGACTGAAGATTGTGACATAGATTCAAGCTCCTTAAAACATTGCTTCACTTTGGGGATAAAAATTAAACTGCATTCAATTCTGCCAATATTAAATCTGGCAAAGAAATATTGTCAGTTGCTAATTTTAGACATTAGAAAATGCTGAAAAATGTTCTGATTTTTTATGTATTAAATGAAGTAACAGAATCAGTATATGGATTTAGTTACAACCAGATACATAGCAACTGTTTTAGATTGTGGAACCTGTGCTTTTTGTAATGTCAATAGCAAGATGTCATTTGATTGTCCTAGTATTTCTATTATTTCACTATTTCAACACCCTAAAGTCACTTTTTAAATGCCCATCAATCACATTTCTTATTTTGGACTCTTATTTAAGCTATGTAGTTCATACTAGAATATACAGAAGATTGAAACACTGGAATGGTAATAAGCATATGCAGTTCAATAGATTATCTCACTCTCATGAGACACACCATTACTCTGCAGAAAATATCTCCATATTATGTATTGTTTCTGCCACTGCTGTTTTGGTTTGTGTGAAATCAAAAGTGAATTATATGGATGAAATAAACCACAGTGTTTATTTACATGTACATCGTTAATTTGAGGCTGAGGTGGCCTCTTGTTTTTCTGCCATGCTCATCCAATACTGAAGTCATTGAAAAGATTTAACTTCATCTGGAATTGTTTGCAACTGTCTAAAATGTCCAGTCATATACAGGGTGATTTTGGTTTTGCTCTTCAGCTACTTGCTACTTTCCTGACATGTTGATTCTCTCTTTCCTGTCCTACAAATGACAATGCAAATCTAAGTAATCACTCTTCTTGATTAATCTCTATAGATGACATCTCAGTCTCCTATCAGAAATGCACTTGATTAGAATGACAATGTGAATTTACTATTTTCCTCTGCCTCGGGGAGTTTGAAATCACCTCCTTAAGTAATGGGAGGAGATTCTCAGCCTTTCCTCCAGAAGCTGTTACACTTTGTGTGGAATAATTGAACGTCCACTGACCTTGAGTGCACGAGAGCAAAGGGAACACTGCGGATGCTTCTCAGGAGTTTGATGACTCATCTCCAAATCCTTCCTTCATTGTATATTTAATGTAAATAGGTGAACTGTTCATTGGAGAAAGAATTGAAACTGGACTCTTCCCTTTACTGGTCAAGAACAATAGCTACAACATCCACTTTGTGAGTCCAGTCCTTTATGAGTGACCTCCATAATTTTTCCACTTTTGGGACATCACTTTGATGTAACAACAGTATAATTTCTTCTACTGTTTCATATGTGCTAGCATGAATGCATTTTTAAAGGTTTTGGTTGGGACTATATCATCCTTGCATTGTAGGGAGTGCACTTGACTTGTTTCTTTCTCAGTTGCAAGGAAGGTCAAAAAGTAATGAATAAATGTCAAGAAAGATCACTTATGAGAAGTGGATGCTCTGCATAATAAACATTAGCACGTGTTTAACAAAAAAATTTCCTCCAGCAGAAGTCATTCCCATATTAATTTAATCCTGCTGTCTAAGATAATACAATCTCTTTGAAACAGTCTCGATTCTTAGTGCATAGGGACCTTTTCTGGATCAGAGGCCAAATTTCCATTACCTGATGAGCTAATCTGACGTGACAGCCTCATATGCAGATGGGGAATCTCTTGTCAATAGTTTTCTTCAGAGACAAAGAGAGACAAATGTCTATATTCATTCTCTCTCTTCATGCATGAGTAACATTACCTTCCTCTCTCTCTTTCACACTATTCAGGTAGTCATTGAGAATTTAAATATAAGCTTTTGTGTTTCTGAGTTAGCTTATGCATGCAAAGCTGTTTACAGAAGACTGGCATCCTTGTCTGTTTGTTTAAGTACAGTATGTATTTTGACATGTAAATTTACGTGAGGCATATTTAATCAGTCGCAATGATATGCTAATTGGATTCCTGTATGAACAGCATAAAAACAACATTTGGAAAAAATTATGAAGGAAACTTATTATGAGCTGAGACACTTTCTAATCAGTATTATGCATCATCAAAATGCACAAAGATAAAAGTGATAGATTTTCAGGACTTTTGTAACCAATAAAGAAAATAAGAATTTGAGAAAAATAATCTTTCTCAGAAGGAACAGCCTGAAAGTTAGGAAACAGCAACTGAAATCTATAAATTAGAATGCCAAAAATCTCTGAAATGCCTCTGCAGGTTTTGGATGTTGTTCACTGACATAATTTGTGTTCTGATAAGGTTATAGGTTGATCTTGTCTCCAAAAGAGCAGTGACATTTAGACTTCAGCTCTGTCTGCCCTGGGGATTTTCTCAAGTATTTTGAATATAGTTTTTTTTTAAAATATGTATTTTATAAGCAAATCTCTAACTTGTTCAGGTGCAAGTGGTTCATTCCCAAGAAAAACCAGATCATGCCAGTGCAAAACAGCTACTATATTTTCATTTGAATAAACCTACATCACTTTCCCATTCCTGTTCTGGTCATTTACTACTGTTGCCTGAATTTCCCTGATAATGAAAGTTTTAAAGCTGAAAGTCTTTATCCATTTTTTATTTTCTTTTAATGTACTCTGGGATTAGTTCTTTGGTGGTCACATCAGACTAATTCTAATTTATCTCCTGTGGACAGCTATACTTATGTATTTTCTAGCATACCACAATGTATGAATAAGTTTAGCACACTTTTCCTTGACTGGTTCACTACTCATTTCAGAGTTTTACTGAAAAGAATCTTACTATCTAATATTTTACTTAGATTTTGACTGCACAGGACAATTCCAAACACATGTAAAGCCATAGGATCTTCACATTAATGGATGTCTCTTTGAAAGAAAACTTAAACCTTTTCACTGCATTTAGTCAAAGCTGGGAGTGGAGAAGCAGTGAAAATGATGCAAAACATTTACATGATGAGCTGGAAGACACCTATAACTAACTGGTGGGGGAAAATAAACAAATAGAGTATTTCAGTTTTCTTGCCTCAATAGACTTTAGTTACCTGAATAGAGATGAAAATTAGATTTACTGAGGATCCTGGGAATAGAGCTCTTTCTGAGGATAAACAGAATAGCAGTAGGAAGAAAACATGAATCTTCCTCAAGAAGTGGATTACTGAAGAACCTGTGCATATCATATGTTGGGGAGATTGGAAACTACAATTTACTCAGCCTTGAAGATTACTCAGAAGAGCAGGCTACTGGGCACTTACAGGTCAAAAGAAGGGGAAAGGCAAATTTCATTTCTATGCCTGCTGTAGAAACTTGTCCCACGTGTTTGATAGCTAAGAGGTGCTGGAGCCAGAAGTGACCAGTCTGATGGCAGTCAGACACTGGCCTGGGGCTTTCAGGGTAGAATAGGAAAGACTTCCAAAATTTGATTGGTTTATGTGCTATGTCTGCATCTTTCACTGATGAAGCATAACAACATGCACACTCTATAGAAGGAAGGAATCTCTTTTCTCTACTGTTGGGTGCCCTAACTACTCAACTGGGAGATAACATAAGATTTACATCTTGTGGTTGCTCCCACATCCAGTCCTACATTAAATGTTGCAAGGAGTTTATGTCTGTGTATGTTGGATCAGACTTTAAGACATATTTCAATTCAGATAAACACATGCAGCCTTTGCAGTAATGACCTAGTTATAATTAGAGGGATTCTAGGAGGAGTTTTTCCTTATACACTAAGAGAGAAGAAAGAAGAAAGTTCATACATCTCTGTTTTTGTGATTCAGGGAACCACACTCAGTGCTTTCTGGCAATAAGAGTAATATCTTGTGCTGATACAAATATTTATGCATATGTTATGGATGTTCATCATAAAAAATTAATTTTCTTCTTGTTGCCTTAATTTACTCTTTACCCAGGAAAATAAAAGCCTGTTTGAAACATAAAATATCAAAGTAATCAGTTTAATTGGTTAAGATAAAGTATTTTTTAAAGTTACCTAGTTAAGCTGATGTAATTTTTGCTGTATACACTATTATTTTATTTATAGTGTCTCACTTGTTTGCTTTTTTTATGGCTGAGGCCAGATGATTTGAGAGGACAACAGGGGTATGACGGTCTCTGCACAATCTTCCACATATTAAATGCAGTCAGTTTGGCACACACTTTCAATTTAACCAATGCCATTTGTGTGACCCTAGTGAAGTTTCTTAAATCCTCCTTTTAGTGGGGAAAAAAAACAGAAGGTCTAACACAGAGACAAAGTTCCTGAGCTTTGATAAAGCATGCAAAGAGCTGGGCCATCCTCGGGAGAAGAATTCTGAAGCAGAAATTGCATTACATGAGGTGTTAAAAAACACATCTCTGGATGCATAGCTGCTTAGTATCTACCAGTTACTGGATTTATTTAATATTGCTCACTGTCTGAGCAAAGTTATAAAATAGTTACATTTCTTTACTCATAGTAGCCTGTGTACTGCTCCTGTGTGTCAGCCTTCTCAGGAGGCAGGAAAATACAAACTTAGGCATGCCATAGAAGGCTGGGAAGGTTTACTGTACAACTCAGTGTTTTCTGGTGAAGATTCTGGGTCTCCTTTGTCACAGGGAAAGGCAGAACATGTGCATCTTTTCCCTTGAAATGTGAAGATAGTTAAGGTATGGAAAAATTCCACATCATGCATGCATGTATAACGTATGGAAAATATATTTTACCACTTGGATCTTACTGAGATTTCCACAGAATGGTAATAGCACAAAATGACACAAACTTCTACGTAATCAGCATTCCTGCTTTGACTTCTGCATATTTGTTGCCTGCCTACAGTCTTATTAAAATGTCTGTGTAACATGCTATGGTTCTTTTGAACTATCAATAGTTTTTTAAATTTTCCCATTGGTGGCTGGTGTTTAGATAAATGGCACTGAGATGTAACGTAACCTTTTTATGATATTTGATGTTCTTATTATTCTGTAAATCAATTATGTTGATATGTTATGTTGTCTACAAATTTTTCTCTATAGAGTCTGCAGTGTCCTTTTACCAAAGGTGATGATTCCCAGTAGCTGCACCTCTATGCTGGATGATAGAGTGCACACAAAATGCTTTGAAATGTGGGCTGTTCCAAAAATGCATCACTGCCTTTCCCTATGCCTTCCTTGTGCCCATGTGAGGTATACAGTTGGCTTGTGTTCAGATGCTGTGCAATTTATATTTGTCCAAATGAGAAGCTGGCCCTAGCAGGAAGGCTTTGAGTCATCTAGTTAGGGCTGTCTGCAAGAGCAATGAGGATAGATGGAATCCCAGGGCTCATCCTCATTTTAAATACAAGCCAGAGAACTTAGCTGTTGAGACAAGATTTACATTATAAATTTGGAAGGAAAGCTGCATCAGGATACAGAATGTGCAAAGGACAGTATGAGTCCTTCGGTTAATTTTGTGCAGTTTTATTTTCAAGTTTTTATATGTTAAAGATATCTGATACTAAAATTATATTAGCACATCATGTAAAACCACGTCAGTGAATTATGACTGAAATTCCAGTTCTACACTGAAAAAGAATACAGAGTAAAAACAAACAGAAGATATAAACAATTAAGAAAATATGCAACACAACAAGGGAATTATTATAGACTTGCAGTTGATATAGTGACATGCAGAGTGAGCTTAGAAGGGCTGTTTCCTGTCTGAGTCAATTGCCACATCTAGACTTTTTTACCCCATTAACAACTGTTTGATGGAACTAGACAATTGTGGAACCTGACTGAAAAGTAGCAGCTTGGTCCTGAGCACTAGTGGAAGACTTGACTGAAAATGTTTCTCTCAGCAAACTGCTCTGTAACAAAATGCATGTTTTGATTAGATCCAGCATGCCAGCAAATGTAAAAAAATTCACTATTTCTGTGCTCAATTTCAGAAACAGAAAATACATTAAATAAGAATAAAAATAGTTAGAAATATACTGAAGGAACTGTGAGAAATATTGCACATGTTCAAGTTCTGTGGAGATTTTTTAAAGATATCATATTAGGAACTCCAGCCAAGTTCATGTCATGTAGTAAAAAAAAAAACGTGAGGAAGACCAAAATCAAACTTAATATAGTAAAACAAAAGAAAAATGAAAGTTACTAGAAGAAATGTCAAGAAATCTGAGATATGTTCGATAATGAAAAATAGAAGGGATGTCAATGGCAAGCGAAGTATAAAGATGTAGGAAATTAGGAAAAAAATCTGGATAAATACCTGGTAAAAAAAATCTTAAAAAGTAATAATAAATAATTTTCAAATTAATTGGGAGCAGGAGGCCTTTCAGGGAGTCCACAGGATCAAAGCTGTTGAAAAGCAGCTTTGCGAAAAGGACACCATAAGTGAATCAATTAATGTCATAAAGCTATGCTCGCTATTCAAGTATTTAGCAAGATTTCTATGAAAGAATCCTCTTCATGGGAAACTCTTGAGATGATGCCTGAAATTGAATCTATAGAACAAACAGACAAAATGAAGAGTAATATATCACCATGGCAACACAATCTTTGCTCAAAATCATTCAAACAGCTCTCCAGAATGAAATAGTTGAGATAGTAGGTGTGATGGGAAAGCCTTTCCTTAACAGACTGGAAGATGGTAGATGTAATATTAGTTTGTAGAAAAAGTTACAGAAGAGATTGACAGAAATGACAAATCACTAAATCTGATGTCTATACTGGATAAATGAGTATAAATTAGTGTAAGTACTAATTAGCACAGGGGTGCGTATGTCATATTGTGAACGGCTTAACTTTTGAAAAGTCTTGCCTCCCAACTTCAAGCCCTTGAATGCAATGAACATGCATAACAGGTAGATATGGTTCCCATGGAATTCCAAAAGTATTTCAACAATATCTCTCAACAAAGCAGCTAAGTTGCTCTGGGATAATAGGATGGTCTTCACATGGATAAATAGTCAGTAAACAGAGAGGCAGCAGAGGGTAAGAATAAATGTTCCATTTTCACAATGCAGACATGTCACCAACAGAATTCCACAGAGGATTGTGCTATTCAACAGATTCATAAATGACCTGTAAAAAAAGACAGAAGAACTTGCTGAGGATTTTGACTTATTCAAGATATTCAAGACAAAGGCTGACTGTGTAACATTGAAGAAGGACATATGAGTGACCAGGCTATAAATTAGCAGATGAAATTCAAATTTATAAAAATTAAGTTATATGTAAGAGGTGAAAAAAACCCTCAGTCCTAGCATTACATATACAGCGATGGACAGTAAGCTAACTGTAAGTACTCAGAAATGACATTTGAGGTAATAATATACAGTTCTATAAAAATGCCATTTCAGTGCTTAACAGCAGCAATGAAAGCAAATTACATGTTAAGGAAGCAAAGAGAGAAAAAAAACAGAAAACATCATTATGTCATTGTTACAGAACCGTGATGTGTTTGCGTCCCTAAACATATGAAGCTCTACTCCTCTCTGAAAGGTGTGTTATTGTGGGCAAAGATACAGGGCATGACAAGGAAGATCAAATGTATGGAACATCTGCTGTGCAGGGAAAGATTAAATAGGAGTCTGTTTAAAGTGATATGACTGATGGAAAGAAATTATGGAGTTCTTTAAAATCATGACTCACATGGGGAAGTTCTATAGGGTTTGAATATTTCTTCTGTCTTCAGAAGAGGAACTAAGTGCCATCAATTTGGTTATGTTTATATCACGAACAGTCCTTCTAACATTGAATGTGCAGTGTCCTCATTGCTGACTATTGGGAAACAAACTGATAACAGAAAGAAATGGCTTTGTAAACAATGCAGTATCAAGCTGACAAAGTGTTTGTTGACATTTGCTGTGAATACTGAACTTTTTGTGTAAAGAGCACAAATTAATGTAAGAAGAAAACACGAATTGCTAAAACACAAACCACCACCACCTCTGGCTCAGAAATTACTTATTTTGCAGCACTTTCTGGAAAATATTTCTACCTATCTCCCTTTCTGCATAGGCTTCTGTAAGTGTTTAGAATTAGGATGTGCTCCTATGCAACCTTATCAAGGTGGACCTCCTTTAGCAGGGGACTGGACTAGATGATCTCTGGAAGTCTCTTGCAACCCTAACCATTCTGTGATTCTGTGATTGTTGGAAATGGAGCTTTAAAAAAATTATTTGTGCCACCATCATGTCATCAGGTGGCAGACTTACAATATTCTGCCTGTTTTTAGCTTTTTACCACTGTATTTTTTCATCTGGGGCTCTGTATATAAGGGATGTTTGCATTTGCAGCTTGATACCATAATAACAATTAAGGCTAATTAGTAAATTCTTAAGTGCTCCCAACAGAATCATGCTATCTGAAATAGTCTTGGTCCAAATTTTTCCTATTTGAATTTATTTGAAATCAATGAAGTAACAATGGTAATAAAATCTGCTTTAGGATATATTTTTTCTCCATTGGCTTCAAAGACTAAGATGTTGCAGACATGTGAATGTCAGAGCTACATCAAAGGAAGTAGCCACAAGGCAGTTATATATTTCCCAAGCACCTGACAAGCACACGTGGCAAAGAAAAAGTGCAGAGAACATGTTGGGGTACAAACACCAGCGAGAAATGGAGAGGAAAAAATTCAAGAGTCTTTCACTTTCTGCTGGCAGATGGCAAAAAATGTTTGTCTTAGAAGATGTAATACAAAAATAGAGGTTAAAATTATGTTGCTTTTCCTACCTAAGACAAAGTGTAGGGTACTTTTTTGTTTGTTTGTTTCCCCCTGGGAAAATATCACATGTTGAAGAAAAAGTAGAAGGAATTAGTATTTGGATATACTTTTTTATATATGTGAAAATTTCATTTACCCTTCTTTAAAAGGATGATAAGCGTTCCTTAGGTTTCCATAAATCAGAACTTCTTTGGGGTCATATGAAGTGTTTGGTTTAATTGGACCATCAACCAGGGTATTCAGAGAGAAGGGAAATAACAGAAAGCAACTGTACATTAATCAAAGAGAGCGACAAAAAGCCCAAGGGTGTAGTTAGGGTTCTGTGACTCCACAGCTGTGAATACTAATTGCTGCAATGTTATTTTAAAATAATATTTAGGCTGATAACAGATTTATAATTTTTTTTATCTATAGACTATAGTTTTGTTAAGGATAACATTTGTTCTAGTCTGTTGTAAAAGTGTAAAAAATCTTGTTTGATGCATATAGCTCCTAAAAATGAGAGAATATGGATGAAAAGCTTTTTTTATAAGTATAGAAGGGCTACTGAAGGTCCTTTTCAATTGAAACAAAAGGTGTGTCCTGAAATAATTGGTAGAATACTCACTTCTTCTATACTATGTTCTGTTGCCTGAGTGGTGGACAAAGAAATGAACTCTCTCCTTCACACTGAAAATTACAACTTACAAAAAAGTTGGTTTTCTTGGCACTGACATAAGGGTAGAGAACAATTGCCACAGGCAGTGGAGAGATTACCTTAAAGCTGCTGGAGAAAAACCACAGAGACTTCAGAATAATGTGAAGTTGCATGCTATTTAAACCCACTGAAAGAAGTCACAAATACACAGAAAATCTGCCATAAAATCAGGAGTGCATGAGCTCATGTCTTGGGACTTCCCATAATGAAAACTGACTACCTCTTTAGACTCTAAAGATGTGTGATTTCTGTTTTTATGAATCAGTGTACTAGCCATAATTATTAGTACTATTCAGTATTTGGGCTTGAAGTGGAGTATATATGAATGTAAGAGAGAGTTTAATTAAGTATGATAAATATTCATTTTGGGGAGAGAAAATAAGAGTAAGCTTTCTTGTGTAGTAAATACTTGAAATCTCAGTTCAGTTTCTGTTTTTAAATGTAGAACGTTTGTTTTTTGTTAACTTTCAGATGCCTGATTTTACTTTATCTTAGATGAAATACAAACAAAATATCCACTTTACGTATTTGAGCCACATACCTGTAGAAAACATTGCTCTGTGAGAGACAGCAGAAACAAGGCATCATGGCTCTGCAGTCACATCCATATAAGAAGCATCAGCTCCTTGGTGCTAAGTAATACAGAGGGTCATACCCAAGCTCCCTTATTCTGTGAAGGAGCAAGCTTGAGGCTTTCCATAAGCAGAATTGTCCTGTCTAACCTGGCCTTCATGTTTAATTCCTCTGTTGGTTATATTTGGATGATGATTTCTGTCCATACATGGACTAGTGGGCTCTTGGGAAGATGTTCAAGATCCCAGAATTTAGGCCACCTAGTTGATAAGGAAAAATTAGGAAGGCAGTCCTAATGTGCATGAGATCCTCATGTAGATCTCAGATCAAGGGAAGATTCCCCACATGACAATTTGGAGCATCAAAGTTAAAATGTGGCTCTGAATCATCCTATGTAGGATGTTCTTTATTTCAATTCTCTTACAGAGGTTTTTGCAAAAGTACGCTCTTAATATGGCACTGCAAACTAGATGCCTACAATTAGTGGGATGTCCAGCCATAAAATACAGGTTGGACAGGAGTTATTTACTTCTTTTGAACCTTTTTTTTTTTTTTTTTGCTAATGGATGCTCAAAACTGTTGGTGTCCGTTGGCTAATTTTGTAGTAGAAAATCTGAGACCTTCATATTATTTCCAACAGATGTGTCCACATCCCTCCAACTGTTAATGCAATGCTAGCACTGCCAGTAAAGTTAGAGACCTCTAACCTGAATCTGTTCTTTCTAGCTCATACGTGAGGGTTACAGCAGCACCTTAGCAGGTAGACACGGGATCTGTGCTGCCCATGCCTGAACTTCACCTCTTTTATGGTATTTCAGTCCTAAATCTGTAAAAAGCAATCAACGAATAGACTTGTGAAACTTTTTTTTTATTATTATTTCTTCCTTTTTAATGTAAAGCTACTTTGACTACATTAATGCATTATCCCCTGAGTGCTAAAACTGGAAGGCTGCACATTCCCAGTGGGATTGTCTTGTGGCTGGGAACCTGACATTCCTGCCTTTCATTTGGTTTTAAATTAGAGGTAATGTGAGCTAGTTTATGTAAAAATGTTTTAATTAACAGGACCCAGATGCAGCAGCAGAAGTTGTAGTGGAATTTAAAAAAATATACCTAGGATTTCGTTCTCTAAATAGTAGGTGATTCAGAGCTACCTAAGTTCCTCCAGTGTAATGTAGTCGAGTCCTGTAGCCTTCCTTTTTTTCTTTTTTTTTTTTTTTTACAATAAGTTATTCTGGGTCATGATAAAAGGATGCCAGAGTTTCAATTTGAAACCATGGCAACTAGAAGTGGTGATTTGCATGTTTGCATGACAATGTGATCGTGTTATCTCTGGAGATAATACACATAAAACACACAGTGGAACTGCCATATCTAAATCTATAAAGTGGGATAGAGGAAGGGGAGGGGGAATCACCTCTGTTACTGCAGGAAGCATGTGTAAGAAGTGAAGTTATTTCTTCCCCTGGGAAGATCTGCAAGGTGAAGAAACCTATCAGTGTACATGAGTTCACCTTTTCATTCAATATATTCAAATACTGAACTCAACAGTGGCTTTCAGGGACATCATCAGGAAGTGAAAAACTCCTTAAACTCTTCCTATTCTCTGTATTCCTCTGTCATCATGCATGAAGAAGGTACCACTTGAAAATGGTTTCTACTATTGATACAGCTTTCTGCTAAAATTATTGCCAGAGGATACTTGGAGAAAAAATAGTGTTACAGAATCTGAAACTGAAATTTTTAGTTCCAGTTTGAAGAGCAGGTTTGAAATGAGCCTTGGCTCTAGCATTGCTACCCTTGCCTCCATAGTATAACGGAAGCTGTACTAGGTGACTGCTTTCATTAATTTATGCTGAAGTCTGGCATCTATTTGGCACAACTGACTGTAAAGTAACCTTCAATAGATTAAATCAGCCTTCTGAAATAGGAACCAGAAACTCTCATAGCAGCAGTGAATTCATCTGCCGTGAATTCGAAAGACGAATTGCAAGAGCAGGGTATGATTTTTTTTTTTTTCTCATTAATGGTGGAACAAACAGAAAAAGGTCCCTTGAAAGTTAAAGCTTAGCTACTGCAGAGTGTCCTCATGTATTATGAGTGAGAAACAAAGGAAACTGAGAAACTTCAAAGCTTCCTGTGGCATTCAGAGCTTTCCATCTTCAAAGCACCTCTCTCTTTTGTAGTTCTGCTCTGGGTTTAATTAATACATTTTAAATATTGTTACTGTAAACAGCGTCATCTTTGTTTTCTACCCAGTTCTTTTTCAGAGTAATTTTAATTATTTTATGAAGCTATCTGTCATCTTTATTTAGTGCCTCTTAACCTCTTTTCTTTTACAAATGAGTAGTCACCTCCAGTTGAGATTAAAACAACACTGGAAAGGGGTGTGTGTGCATGTGAAGCTGTCCAGAAAAAAAAAAAAAGGCTTTGCCTGCCTTTTATCTACATTCTCTAAAGTAAAAATAGACATAACCCTCTCACTTCATGTATTAGCAATATTTTAATATTTTAAGATGGAAAAGAGAGATATAGAAGTTATGCTGTATCCTCTTTTTTTCCTTTAGAAAGCCAATTCTAGACAACTGCATGAGAAAAAAAAAAGTGTGAAAATTACACATGTGCATTCTTGGAGTCTTACTTTTTTTGTTCATGCTATCGTTAAATGTTTTCACATATATTTAGAGGATTTGGAGATGAGGGAGAAAGATAAGAAAGATAGACTAAAGAATGCATAACATTTTGCATCTTAATAAGCTGGTTTTGTCAGTGGAGACTTATGAAATTTTACCTGTAAAAATCATATATTTCATCCTGCACAATATCTTTTTCAATCTTTCTTTCAAATAGTCATTGATGAGAAAAAGGTAGAATGTAATATTGAGGAATGCCATTTTGCCAATTAGTCAAACTGCCTTGTAATTAACATTACTTATTTGTACAGTTCTAAATGGAATGATTCTTTTATAGAAGTAGCACAGTACCAGGCTTTCTTTTTTTTTCCCCTATGCTTAGTTCACTAACAATAGAAAGAAGAGGGGAAAAATAGCTACCAAGATAACTTGTGGGAAAACATAAAAATACTTCTACATTCTGGTAAGCGATGGGAATGAAATTGTGCTCTCATGACCAGGAATCTCCGTTTCCAGTCTTATTCCTGCCCTGAGTCACACGATTGAGATCATGCCATACTTGAGGCCGAGAAGAGGCATTTATAATGACTGTGTAGCATGATTTCAATCTCTCAGCTTTCCAAAACATAATCCTTCCTGCCCTCCAGAATGTAAAAGAACTTGAGTCAGAGGGCACTGAAGCTAATGAAAGCTTTCCTTTTCAGATCCCTGGCCCTCAGTTCAGGCTTAAAGCACACAATGATTGCTGCTACCTTTAATTCCTTTTTAAGTCTTTTCAAATCATGAATCATCTCTTCCCTCTTCTTTCTGAATATCCACCATTATGGCCCCAATGCATGTAAATAGGAAGTTCCTCAGTGCCTAGAAAGGAGTGGGATCAAATTTTAAACACAGTTTAAGGGTCAGTGGAAGTCCCATTTCTGATACACTCTCACTGTTGTCTTCCCATGGTGATAATTTATATAATATTACTATTTGTAAACTTGAGGGGGTTTTGTGTTGTGCAAAAAAGCAAACACTTTTACATCTTGACTGTCTGTGTTTGCGTGTGTGTACAGACAGTGAATTTTAACTTTATGTCAACATTACTGCAAAGAATGGAAGAAACACATGCCGAAAATGTAATGTATAAATATACAAAAATACATCACTGTTTAGCAGACTTGTGTGAAGCAAGATTTATTAGTGTTACCTGCTCCTGCGATGTTTTAGGGAAGATGTAAATGGATGCTACAAACTCAACACGTTTCTGTTACTAATGGAAAATAAAATAATACATGTCTTCTAAGCTGGGTTTGCTTTCTGAATGTCATTTATTCACAATTTGATTATTCTGTCTTTCTAGTTACACAGCATCTCTTTTGTATTCATCTCTTGCATCTTACGGCAAGTTTCATGCAGACCTTATTCAGCCCTTCCATTTTAATTTTTTTTCTAAGTTAAGGCTCTTTTCCTTTTTTTTCCTTTTTGTTTTAATATATTCTGCATTTGTAATGGATGATCTGTTTTCCTTTTCACTTAAAGATTTCTTCCTTGTAATTTTTTTTCACCTCTTTTTCTTTCTTTTTTTTTCTAATTTTCTGTTTTCCCAAACTCCCTATTTTGCTCATATTTTCTGATCCGTCTTTTTTTTTAAATCCATTTTTCCTTATCTTGCTTTCTACCTCCCTGTCGTTTTACAACCTCTATCCTCACTCTTTCCTCTCTTTGGATCTTGTTGTTGTTTTTGCTCACTAACTGTCATTCAAGATACTACAGTAACATAACAAGAAGATCCCTTGAGACTCCATGAAAAATCCCGTGAAAGCAGCTGTTCTTGTGATGTTTTCAGCAGGAAAAGTGCACAGAAAAGACTGAATGGACCTGAGCCCCAAATTATGATGCTGAATGGACCTGAGCCCCAAATTATGATGCTGCTAAACTGTCCCTTGCAGTTGGTCCTCTAAAATCTAGGGATGGTAGGGATATTCCTCCTTTCCTGATGTGCCCATCTCCCTTAGTGTTATTTAGAGCACTATGTTGAAGACTTTGGTTTGCTGTCAGAAATATTCTCACAGCAAATTTTTGCAAAGATCTGGTCTAAGGGGTTTTTTGTGAGTGGCATGAGAGTGGTTTGTTTGGTATTTTCTTTAGACAAAATGTGATTGCAATAATATTTAAATAATAAAATGTAGCTTATTTCAAATTTCAAATGTCATTTTGAAGTTTTGCTTGATATCAATTTATTAATTTAGCTAAGGCCTTCAAGGGATTTCTAAATTAAAAAATGCATAATAGAAAAGCCACTGTAGCAACATATTTTGCAATCAATTCCATAGCAAAATGTATGCTTTCTGTCTGTGAACTTCTGTGTTACATTATAAATAAAAACATATCTGATAAAGACAGAATCCTAACTTTAAAATTGCAAATTTAAATGTGCCCAGAAGGATTTCATATTTCTAAGGTATCATCAGCATTTTAAAAGGCAATGGCTAGTATTAATTAGAACTGTATTTTTTTTCTGTTTGATTAAATTATGCTTATCCTTATGCCATATGTAACTGGGGTACTGTATCCAGTAGAAAATTCTTATTGTTATCATGGTAACAAATAATTTGTAATGAAAAAATCACCTGTTATTACATAGATTTATTTTTTTGTGGAATTAGTATGGCGCTTTTAGTCTTTCAACGTCTCATTAAATAAATACAATCTTTACATTTTTATATGAATGTATGTTATACACTTGGTGATGATGCTTGTGAGAGGTGTAGTGTAGTTATTTTTCCATAAAATAACTGATCAGGTGAACCATAACCTAATTTTGAATGTCTTACTAAATCCTTATCTAATGTTTTACTAGAAAAATACAACAGGAAGCATTTCATTTGTTGGGGTTATTTTAAGTAGCTCATCATTAGAAGGTTTCAGCTCTCATAGCCTAGTGTGTAACAATCATCTGCTTTGGGGTATTTGACTGGAATTCAATGTTTCTGCACTACTAACGCGAATACATAAGTGTTTCTATGAGGATACATTTCTTTGCCAGCTTGTTATCAAAGATATGCAGTATTTAATTTGGTCTGCAAGCTCTCATTCACACAGTAATCTTTTTAATACAAATAATGTTAAGTATGTTTTTATGGAAAACAAATGCCTGCAAGATTAATGGCTATTTTCTGATACTTTAGCATTTGTCAGTCATTTCAGCATGGTCCTGGAATAGTAAATAAGTTTGTTAAGAGTTGCAAAATATGGAGCTCTAAACCATAAACTGAATTAAAAACCATTTTTTCAGTGGTATCTGAGGGTCTCAGCTTTTTATCATTTTCGTTTCTGGATTTGTCAAGTCATACATAAAATATTGCATAAATTATTATAATTTCATTTTTAAGTTCAAAGTCTGACCACAAAATAACGTAATCTTTATGATTTAAGATAGTTTTCGAGAAAGTGAACAAATACATTCATTTCAGTTTTGAATCTAGAAACTTCTCTTTTTCTCACTTAAAGACATGTTAGGAAAGCATGAAAATAAAAATAAAACTTTGGTATTTGAATACAAGCTACTAATGTACACGTTACATTCTCTTGTGACCTTTCCATTCTTTCCTGCCTTTGTTAGGTAAGATATTGAATACATCATTGCATTCTTCTTTTGCCTTTATCTCCCTTACTCTTTGAATTTTGGTATGTTTCAATGTTAGAGAAGTTCCCGGTTAGCTGTGTCAAATCAACGAATATTCTAAGGTATTAGAATCAGTGGAATTATCATGATAGATTTCGCTAGTGTATCTGTTTGGGAACCAAGCAGGTAAGATTCTAATTTTTTTGTTGCTTTTCACAACATGGTACTTTTTTCAGGAATATTTCATCAGAAAATATCATCACTGAAAGCCATTTTCTTGGTAGCTACAAGAACAAATAAGTCATATTGTCTATATCTCTTTGGTTTAGAAGTAATTTGATGTACCTGTATTGAACATAGTGATACTGATTCTATAATTTTATCTAAATAGGCACTAACTTCAGATGAAACTATGAAAGCTAAATAATGCATACGCATCAGAAAGCACACTATGCCCTTTCTATCTTCCCCAGCCCTCTGGTTTCTATCTAAATCAATATCTGTGTACTGCTGTGATGGCTCACAGCACGACGTGCATTTGGCATACTGAAACTGTTACATGCTTTAAAGCAACATAGGATCTTTTGGAAAGGCGCTTTTTTCCCTCAAAATGTGACTGCAAATGAAGCCCAATACAAATGGTCAATAACAACCAATTGCCTCTGTTGCAGAAGTCACTGAAATGGAAAAGTAACCCATATAACAGAAAATAAACTGAGAGGAAATTTTTATTCTGGATCCATAGGAGGTTTTCTGTTTCACTAATCCAGAAGGCTTAACTTTGGCAATACATACTTCTCTCTTCATTTGCGTTTCTTTCTGGTATTTATCTCTGTTATTATATCAACTGTTTTTCACAACATACTATATTTCTTCTAGAAACAAATGTGTTTGATCTCCTCAATTATTTAGGCCTTGGCTTTTGGGGGTTTGTTAAATCTGGGGGTTTTTTTCCCCTTTTTTTGGTAATGTATTGGAGAAATATCCAAATCCAGAGCAGCAATTTAATTTTGAGCCATTGTTAAAGGCATAGTTACAGACACATTCCTTTACCCAACAGCATTCCTGGAAATATAAATGAGAAAATTTTAGTTGTTTATTCAGTACTAGAATTGAAAACAGGGAAATAAAATGTAATGACTGGTGACATGTCTTACAAGATGCTGCAGCAGAACTATTAGCCAGTGTCTGAAATTTCGCGATCGATGAGGGCTTCCTAATTGATATGTGGTTATATTTACTTCAGTCAGGGCTGAAAATGTATGGGAGACAGAACAAGCCTGAAAATGGCCCCTCAGGCAAAATATGATAGTTATATCATATCACTGGGAGATGAAATGCTTCCCGGGTAGCAGCTTTGTAATAGGAGAAATAGGTTTGTTTCCTTCTTTTTAAGTTGTCCTGGGGTGGATTAATAGCTGTTAAATCTCAGAGTATTTCTCAAATAATGATGCAACAGTTGTGATATTCCTCTACTTTTACAGAATATGTTTTTTGTATATAACTTCAGGTTACAGGTGTGAACTTGTGAATTCAAATAATTTGGTTTATTTGATTTAAATTTTGAATAACATGTCCTAGCTATTCAAAAAGTATTCTGCTCTGATTATGTCTCAAAGAGGACAAATTTCAACTTATCCCGCAGCTGATGTGCAACTCCAGTTGTCTGGGAACACACAGAATCACATAATTTTCTTTTGCTCTAATTTCTCTGTGGAGGGCTTATAATCCCCCCACTTCTACCTAGGGTGGGATATAGTGGGACATGTGGGAGGTGATAACACTTTTGTCAGTATAGGTTTCTTCTCAAAATCTGGGAAGCTCTAGGAAATATCAAACTTCAATCAATTTGTGCTTACACTAGGGTAGTAGAACACAAGGTTAGTTTTTATTATAGTCTTGAAAAGAAAATTGAGGTCTGTGAGTCCAAGGGTAGAAATGCTGCCTTAAACTTCTTGTAATTTGTGCTCAGAAAGTGAAGGGTTGGTTTGGATTTATTTTTTTGGTATACAAAGTTGAATCAATACATGAAATGTGCCATCCATCTCTTTTGTTTCTGCTTTCAAAATCTCAAGACCATTGTTACAAAATACATTTGCAACTCTTGAGCAACCACTCTAGCGATCATGACTGTACACTGTGCTGTTATTTGAGAAGGCATCTTTAAAAAAAATGAGAAAAAGGAATGAAAATAGTGAAAGGGAATTGTTTGTCCTTTTGGCTTTTTTTGTTTGTTCATTTCTACATCTGTTTTTAGTATGCTATTTAAACATTGTGCATTTCCGTTCTTTGATACCAGTGACATTAATAATTTTTCAATGCTAGCTTTGGGGAGACTAGAATGAAAACAAATATTGTTTGTTTGTATAATGAAATTACAGATTGCTAACTAGAGTTGTTCTGAATCTACACTAAGAATTCCTAGCTTCTACATCATGCATTTCTCTCCAAGTCCAAAAGCTGTTATGTGATGTTACATAAAATATATGAAGATTCAATAGTTGCAATTATTTTTAATCACTGTAATTGAACTGGATCTACTATAGATTAAAATATCTGAAGATACCTTTTAAAGGTAAGTCAAAGCTTTTCAATGTAAATGTAAACCTTCAATACTAACACCTGAACAAATACATTTGCAACTTAATGATTGACTTTATGCATGGTCTCTGTTGCAAAGCCTGGTTTATTCTGCCACTTTTTGTCTGATTGTTTCAGCCCTGTTCATATGTTCACGGTGAATCCACACTTGACACATGGGCTGGCATGGTCACTCTATAGTGAACCTCATGTCAGACTTAGTGTATCTTCTCCTGCTCAGAGTTGCTTTGCTCCCAAATCTCCATGTTCACAGGGTTGTCTGACTGCCTCTCAGTCATCTCATAACTGCAGGTTAATGTGATGTTCTGTATCATTTTGTATACAGTTTTATATACCTAGGATGGGAAATTAATGCCACTCTAAAATATTTCTGCCTTTCAGCCTCTTCTTAAATGACATGAGCTTCCAGTATCATATGCGTATCAGCCTATTTTTGACTTGATAACCATACTATTTGACATAATGAAAGGCATAATAGTAACACAGGTTAAGGAACACAGATTAAGGGATGTTCTTGTATCCCTGCTTTTCATTTACTGGTAATCTTCAATGTTCTTTTTCTCTCATTTCTGAGAGAAATACAGCTTTTCTATCCAGTGGGTGAATGTTAAAAACTCTGCTTGTAGAAGCCTTGCAGGAATAAACCAGGGGTTTATTTTCTTGTATTACCTTACATTGATACAGAAGATTATTTTAGATATCTAAGGAATACTTTACTGCTTTGTATTGTAAATTATACTATTCAGGCTCATCCTGGACTTTGATTTTACTCTCTGTGGAGATTTCAATGACCTGTAGAGAAAGAACTGTTCCTTTTCACACTAGGATTATATGAACTTTTTAGAGATACAACTAGTACATGCACGTACACAATAACATGTCAGACTAATAACGCAAACAATTTCTGATTCAAAAAATATTTCTCAAGGTATACAGTCTTCAACTGTTCTTTATAATTTGATATCCAGTAGGTTTTTGAAGAGTTACATAACTTATCTAATGAAATATTCTAACACATATTTGGCATAATCGTATAATTCAGGAAATGCAGATTTTACTCTATGTAAATCAGAATTTGGAAGAAACAGAGGCAGCATGGCGTTGAGATTCATCTTGGTCCGGAAGAGTGTCTAGGCATTTTACTTACCAGATTTGTTGAGATTATACTGTGCTGTATTATGTAACCTTAAGAGACTAAAATGCCTAGAGCTACCATAGCATCTGGATGATGAGTCAAGAGCAATTCTGTCAACTGTGTGTAGAAGTCTGTTGAAACTGTCTCGGTTAGTACAAGGACAGATAGGCTACTACTGACTCATGCTGATGAGCCTCTATCTCTGTGATACTTGCATTTCAAATGCTTGTTGACAAAATGACAGTGAGCTTTCTTTCAATATCATTTCCGTCCAAACTTCAGTGATTTTATTGTCTGTGGCTTGCAGAATGCCATGTTCATATTTTCATTCATCTTTCTATAGACAGTACTTATTTTTAGTGCTGCAGTCGCCATGGTGCCAGGGAAAGAGAAAACATTTCTGTATAATGGTAACTTGGAGAAGTTCCCTGTTAATATAGTACAGATTGTCATCTGTGATACTATATCTTAAAAGTAACAACACTGAGCAGAAAATAATAAAAAATCATTAGTCCGGATTTCCAGTGCACTTGGGATACATTTCTACTACCTGTTGTGCTTAAACCTGCTTTATTATGATAGGACTGCAAACTCTGAAGCAAGATGAAGAATCAGATTTCCAGCAATAGAAAATAATAGTATTGTTTGATTTATTTGTGTCCTAGATATTATTGTAGCCACATCTTTCTCAGACTTCTTGACATCTCTTCCTAAGTTGAATCACTAAGGTTTTGAATCCTTTCTGACACTTGTAAAAGCTTGGCTAACTTATTAAGAGCTATGTGCAACAAATTCCCAGACAGGTTGAAAAGCCAAATGCATTCAAGGATGATCAACAGTGTCACAAAACCTTGCCCAGTTAACATTTTAATGATTTGTATGTTTTCATTCTCACCCTCGTCCTTGTTTCTTGTAGTTTTAATATCAAACAGTCTTCAGGAAAGTGATCATCCGTCCTTCTGTGAGTTTGTTGAGCACAAGCACATTCTGAATGTGATGGTAGCTGTTTATGTCTGGATTTCTGTGGGTCTTAAGTGATGGGCACAACAATGTTATCATATTAAAAAAAAAACAAAAAACCAACAAACCAACAATCAAACCAAAAGCAAAAAGCAACAAATACCCCCATGTCTGAAAAAGAATCAGTTTGGAAGATTCCAGTTTTAATCTCAGTGATCTTCTGACTTAGTTTGTTTCCTTGAGTCCATTACCCTGAGCATATCAGTTCTTCCCAGCTGGTCAGTTAGGCCTTGGGAAATGTCCTACATCTCAATATAACTCTAAACTGAATTTTTTTAATACTTTATGTCCTAACTCTCATAGTTGTCTTCTGTTGCCAAGTCATCTTTTAAAAAAAAA
>WBNH01008941.1:325275-372779 GCA_013401255.1 Urocolius indicus | reverse complement strand
CATGTCAAACCATGACAGTGGGGAAAATATCTTCCTTGAAAGGGTTGTTAGACACTGAAAGAGAGTGTAGTCACCATCCCAGGAGATACTCAGAAGTCATGTAGATGTGGTGCTGGTTTAGTGGTGGACGTGCCAGTGCAGGATTAATGGTTGGATTAATGAGTTTAGAGGTCTTCTTCATGTTTAAACAGTACTTTAAATGATCTTAGAGATGCTGGGACCTGGCCTGCGGTTACTCCTGCCAAGGAGCACAGGGAGAATTTAGCAAGACTCACTTTATGGAGGCCACATCGTTTGAAGAAAAAATATTGAGTTAAATAATATTTTCCACATACAATTTGACCACCAGTGCACTTGAGAAAATAATATCTGTGAGGCCATTAAGCAAACAGAACAACTGGGGAAAATCACTGAACTGATGACTCGCTTTAGGTGATGTCTCCAGCTCTTTCCTCTCTGTGGTTAAAAACAACTTGGAGTATCTCTTTCTCACCTGTGATTTCATGGTGTTTGAGTCTGACTTAGGATGGGATATGCCAGGAATTAACAGCAGTGTTGCCCAAAACTTCTGCAGCCTGAATTCAAGGGGCAAGGGAAAAATGCTTCTGGTGGTGGCAATTCTCAGGCTGTGCAGAGGGTTAACAGCCACCGGGGACACAAATGAGATAATGGAATCATCTTGGGCAATCCTGAAGTACTGGGAGAAATCAGGCTGGACAGAAAAAAGAAGTAACCCCAATCAACAAACTTTCCTCTCTCCAGGGCATTTATGCTGCCAAACAACTTAACTTACATCTATCCATGATGTGAGTGTGTTATGAAATTTAGCTCACTTGCTAAACAGTGTTTTGATGTGTTGTTTGGGACATGAGGAAAGAGAAATGGACTGCATTCAATCTCTATTAAAGCAGAGAGACATCTTCCACAGAATTTATTTTCAGATGCTTTGCACTAACTTCATTTTCTTATTAGCTGAAATTGCTAGTGAGACAGTTTTAGCATCGATGCTAAATGCGTTCATGGAAAAGATGTGTGTGTCTGTGCTCAATGAATTGCCTACTGTTGTGTCAGCTCACAGAGAACAGACCTTTACTATGGGGTTTGGGGATCTGGGATTAGGTCCTAGTGATTATTCACATGGGAAAAACATCTTGTCACATGTAATACAGAAGGGCAAGTAGATGAGAAGATAGCAGGAAAGTGTTACAGGTAATTAGAGCTGCGGGGGAAAAGGGGAATTTGTAACCCACACAAAAATGTCTGATGTTACTATTTGTTGAAAACTGAGAACAAAATGGGAGTGGATTAGAGGATCTCTAAAGATCCCTTCCAACCCTACCATTCTATGATTCTGTGATCATAAAAGCATTGGGAATTCAAGTTTTAGGGGACTCAGAAGTCCAAAAGAATTGTGTTGGCAATGTACTTTCGGGACATGTTTTATCATCAAGCAAGCTCAAAGAGAAGTTAAACTGATGCAAAGCATTCTGAGTCACTGGAAAAGTGTTTTCTGATCACAGTACGGTGTAGTTGAAGACAGGAAGCATTATGCTCTCATTTCTTCCTCGTAGCACATCCGTAGGGACACAGTGGCTAAATCCAATCCCTGAAGGAGGAGACTGTGGGACACAGCAGGAGGCTTAAGCCCCTAGGAGACAATGTGCCAGTACAAGGAGGTTGGCTTTAAGCTGAAACTGTTGCAGAATGAACACCTTTGGTCAGTCCAGCAATCTGAGGAATTCTGGTGTGGAACAAATCCAAGCAACAGAAAGTCTTTAATGATGATATTCTGTGATACGAGAAAAAGAATGAAGGGGGGGGGGGGGGGGGGGCAAAGAAAGAGAGGCAAAATGTTGTCAGAAATAAGAAAATTGAAGCATTTCAGCATTGTGAAAACTGGAATGTGAAATTCACTTTGTGGAAGCGGCAGATATTCACTACAGGTCTTCTCCAACTGAAATATTCTATTTTATCCCAAGTGCTACCAAGCCACTGACTTAATAGTCTTCAGGATATTGATACCTGCCAGGAAGTTGGCAATGTAGCATTTTTTCCTCTCTCATTCTCCTCCATATGTTGTAAATTGCACAGACTAAGGAAAACTCTACCTTTAGAGAAGCACTAGTTTGAAAGACTTTGAGGAGCATGTGTACAGAACCTGTGCATCACACAGACCGCACCATTCAGGCTGAAAAAAGTCCAGTTAGATCCTGATCTGTGACACCTCAGAGGCAAAGCACAAGCTGTAACTAGCAGAGTGAGGTAAATCTTTACTGATGAGTCATACAGGCACATGTTGCGGAGTTCTGGTTAGCCCTGACATTAGGGATCACAGCTTCAGATTGCCCTCAGCTCATGTGAAGGGTCTGGGATGAGGTTATTAATTTGGAGGGTGGGGAAGGCTGTCTCAGTTGTAGACTACTGGAGAAAAACCTCCCAGGTCTTGTGCTCCCTTTCAGGGTGAGTTAGGAAGAAGACCTGCAAGGGATGCTGTGCTGCCTATAAAGGAGATGTTGACATTGATAGAGCTGATGGGTACGGAAAGCTGGACTTGGGGCTGCCCAGTTGAATTTCTTTAACCAAGCCAGTGCCTTTCAACAGCTCCACAATAATACTGGTTTGATGCAGGTTTCTCAATAAACAGAGCGTATAGGGTCACGTTTTATCTGTGTATCTGTCTGTATATCCCTGCTTCCAATATTTTTTCCTCATTTTATGCAAATTTGCTATAGAAGTTTCTAGATATTTCTAGGTATTTCCCAGTTTGATAGATGTGACATATCAAGCATGGATCTACACAGAACACGATAGCTGGACATGTTGTGATGGCTCCTTTGCAAGATTACACTGTTGCTGCTCGCTTGGTGTTAGCCTCATGTTCCCATTCCTTACTG
Source organism: Urocolius indicus (assembly GCA_013401255.1). Classification (NCBI taxonomy): domain Eukaryota; kingdom Metazoa; phylum Chordata; class Aves; order Coliiformes; family Coliidae; genus Urocolius; species Urocolius indicus. The sequence continues at coordinate 369,885 of WBNH01008941.1, read as the reverse complement.
ATTTTAAAAGCAGGATGAAGAGCAGGAGGCTGTCAGGCAAAAAAAGCCTTGCAGGAGCTGGAGAGACACACGTGAGGAGGCTTTCACAGCTGCATCCCATCATCAGAGTTAACTGCTTCTGGAGCTGGAGGACAAGAGGGCTGAATTTGTACATCACATCTAGGGCTTGGAGGAAGCTAAAAATCTGCCCCGCTTAACAAACTCAGTGAAAAATTGGTGAGCTTCTGTTTCTGGTTATTCCAGGCTTATGCAGGCAAGATACTTTCAGGAATCATTTTATTCCTTAAAAATAGACCTACTGCTCCAGAGCTATGAGAAGGACACAGGTCAGTACCTGTCTCCCTTTCTGCTCTCTGCTGCTTCACGCACTCTTGAAAGCATTTTGCTCTGTGTCATTCCTGATGGAGCGTTGCTCTTGTTTTTAGCACTCTGTAGGGGCAGCCCTTTTTCTCAAGAGTGGTATGACAGTATGGTTTATCTTGATGCAGTTTCCTCTTCAACCATCTCCTGCTCAAGAACAAGACCTGTTTAGGTGACTGGTGCTGTTTCTGTCAGCTATGCAGTAGCATTAGCAGCTGTGTGTAAAACTGTCCAGCTTCTTTGGAAACTTTACACAGAGGGTGGAAGCTATTGCCAATAATGGAGAGTTAAAGTAAATAGATTAAGTTCTCAAAAGTCCCATGGTTAATAGAGCTGGGACAAAGGTTGGACTTGATGATCTTAAAGGTCTCTTCCGACAAAATGATTCTATGACCTTCACATAGACTGGTGAAACCCATTCACTGTCAGGATTTTTTTTTTCTTTGATGTAGCTGCAACAAAGTGAATTAGGAAGCTACAAAATACAAGGACAGGTATCTACTCTTCTGCTGTGTTGCCAGGACACCGTGGGAGGTGGTGAAGTCTGGCCCCAGGAACACCCTCAAGAGTTGTTTCTGTCTGAGATTGGTATGTAAAACTCCACCTGTCATTTCACAGGATGCTCCCTTGGTATTACATTTTTTCCTTCTCTCCCTGTTTACCTCCTTTTATCTGCTCATGTCACCTTTCAATTTTTCACCTTTTATTTCCTTTGGTTGTTTTTCTCCTGCTTATTTTTTTATTTGCATTTTCACAGCTGGCATGAGCATCCAATGACCTCCCATTTGAACACTTGCTCTGTGATATTTGAATGTGCTAGGAATTACAGACATTAAACATGGCCCTTTCTTGATTCTTTCTGGACATCCTCAAGGACAGTGAACACCAAATGCTGTATGGATAAACTTAAATATATATGTCCATGAAGAGACAGTTAGAAATTGCTTATCAAGTTGATTCCTAATGGAAAGATCTCTGGGGGAAGGTTGCTGAGGAATGATATTTCTTTAATGTGATAGATATCTCACATGTACAGAATTAAGTATTGAATTTTTTAGGCCAGTTGCTTTCGGTAAAGGACAATTCCTGAGTGCTGCTCTACACTACTGTGTGAATTATCTGGGAATAGTGAGTTGGTTTTGTAAAGGAAATATGTAAAAGCGTGAAAGTGATGATCAGCTGAACTCTGCAGGTTTAGAAAATAAAGGGGAAAATTCTTTTCCAAGTAGAGTTTGATTGTGTGACCTGCTCTAGGTGGTCCTTCTCTAGCAGGGGGTTGGACTAGATGATCTTTTGAGGTCCCTTCCAACCCTTAAGATTCTGTGAAATAAGATGCTATTGCCATGCAGGTTTGTGAGCTTAAAGTAAGAGGAAAAACTTTCCATGCAGCAGGAAACAGCTGTTTTTAAAGCTTTTAATAACCTTTTGCCCACAACTAAGACTCCGCTGTCATTTCCATGGCCTGTATAGGGTCATGATGCTCACAGCTGGCTACACGGTGTGCAGTTAAAAGACTAAGGCAAGATACTTTCATTTTCTATCCAGGTTTTTCTTTCTTTTTCCTGATTATTCCCAATTGACTTACCATTATGAACTTTTAATGTACTGTGTTGTTAGAATTTCACCAGCTAGGGAAAAAACAAGATAGTAACTGTGGTAAAGAGTAACTGCATCTCTCTTGCAGGTGCAGAAGCCAAGAACAAGGTATTCTCCTAGATGGAGTTCCCTCCTTCTCATCTAGAAGTGTTTCTGAGGGGAAAAAAAAGTGAAAAAAGAGCTCAGAAAAATTAAACAGATCAGCCTTTGCACAAGGGCACAAAGCCTGCACTCTGAGGATGGGAAGTGAATCAGAGACTGAACTGTGCTCATTATCCACAGAGCAAAACAAGCCTGGTATCTTTTGGTACCTGCTTTAGTGAAGAAAGGTTAGAGCTCATTCCCTCTATCTTGTTGCACACTGTAGTCATTTCAACTGTCTCCAGCTGAGGCAAGGCATTTGAGTAATATGAATAGAGGCTCTTATCCCGTGAGCAATTATACATGGGTTTAAAGTAGCTGTAAGGCTCTAATGGCCTTACAAACAACAAAATGTGCTCAGTATTCTCTGCTAGAGCAGCTATTTTATAACAAGAATATTCTAGATGTATACAAGGTGTAACCTCTTTTGTGATATAGACACAGCTGTTTTCAAGAATTCTCATTAACTAATATTACATAGGCTTGTTTCAGAGTGAAATATTTGGCTTCTGACTGTACATATTTTTGTAAGGGATATGGTGAGGTTTTTTCCCTACTGTTCTTTTCCTTTGACTTTAATTTCGTTTGCTTTATTCAGACCTTGGGTCAAAGAACTTTTACATTTAATATAGGTATCCTAACAGGGGCTTTGAGCACGTTTTTGAATCTGGGAATTTGGAAGGGCGCCTCTGTTTGATGTGTGGACATTTCTGCCTGCAAAGTCTCAGCCTGAAGCATTCCAACCTGCAGGCTTTATGCCTGTGATCACACACATCTGCTAACTTGTGCCTGTTCCCTTTGATTTCAGAAGCTGATGGAAGGGAATGCCTGAATATGCTGCTCAGGACCAAACTGGAAGAACTCTGGCTTTGCAAATGCTGCCCTTGGTTCATGCAAAAGGTATCAAATGATAAAAACCAAGTGCCTTGTTCTTGTGCTCTTTGTTGTAGGTGTCATGGTACCATAGAGATATCCCTCACTTTTCTTGTTAACAGCATCCTAACTGCACTTTTGAAAGGGCTTTTAGACCAGTGAGATGTGTTTTTATGATGCCCAGGGAGCAATAGCTTCTGTCCTTCAACCGAAGGCAAAACAAATTCCCCCTCACAGTTAAGGTTGAGCACACAGTCATCTTCTCCACCCTTTCTGTGTTACAACGTCATCATGCAAGACGTCACTGGTGTGCTTAACAGTGTTTCCCAAGCACAAATACTGGGATTGCCCAGCTAGCCTTCCCTCAGCCGAGAAAGGCTGTGTTGCAGGCATCTCTCCCTGCCTATAACTGTGTGGTGGCATGTAATGCAAAATGGCTTCTGCCAGCACCACTGCAAACCTGCTTTGTCTTGTAGAGAAGCCTTTTTGTAAGAGATTTGATAAATTGTCTTGTCACACTTGTATTAAACTATTGATTTACCAACATCCTTTGTACGTTGACCGAAGAAAACACAGTGGATGCTATTTAGAATATCACAAACCCTCTGCCATATGCATGTTGTCTAGCCTACACTTCAACCCTATCACCTTTCAGCAGATTGCTTTAGACAAGAGATCTCATGGGCAGGGAATCTGCAATGCATATAAGCTTACTTGCTCATTTAATACAAGAGAGTCCTAGACACTGACCTTGTCTGTATCTTCCAGCTTGGCAGGGCTGTAACACCACAAAGACCTGCAAATCCCTTTTTAACAAGGCTACCTGAACCCAATGGCCCAGGTCCAAACAGACGAAAACTTGAAGATGTCCAGCAGCAGATCAGTTGCCTTTACCGTTAAGTACAAAATTGTCTGACGCTGCACATACTGGTGTCTGCTTACACAGTTCAGTACCAGCTCCTGGCACAACAGCCTGTCTGTTGCCACTTCCTAAATCACCAGCTATGTTGTTATTTCCTCAGTGAACTGTGGAAGGGTATTTTATGTGATAGATAGGGAAGGGCAAATGTTTACCCAAGATGCCTCATGATTTGAACCAGAAAAGACAAAATATTCCCTCAGAGTGGATTTTGGTTTTAACTGTTTCAAAATAAACAACAGTTTGTCTTTGGGCTGGAAAATCTAGAAAAAGTCTCCAGGTAAATGACAAGGAGTCTCTAGCTGTGTGATTGCACCGTGGTATTAAGGGGTAAAAAAGCGTGTGAGTTAAGAAGGTGTTTGAGGAGCACGTGGGGAAAGGAAGGTATGGGGCTTCCTCTACTCCCCCTAGCACAGGGGACCTGGATATGGAAGCCCACACAATGAGGATTGTGAGCACCCAGGCAAAACATGCCCCACTGATTTCCTGCAAGGATTTGCTGTTTCACAGCAGTGACCTTCTCTTAGCTGAGATCATCATTTCCAGTAGCTTCAGCAAGAGCAGAGCTCTTCCCACTGCAGTTGGTATTTTGGGCTTTTCCAATTGTTTCCATAAGCATTGCATGAGCTGTTCCAGTGAAGTGCTGTTGTGTGCCTGACACCAGCAAGAAATATTACACTGCAAAACAAATATTAAAGACGTGTGTTTGGCCCCAGGGAGAAAACAGAGAATGTCTAAGCCCAAACTGCAGTTCAGCAAAACTGTATCAATTCAGGGTTATAGTTTGATAGAAACAAAACCAAAGATCATTCCTGCTTCTGGTTTACCCAGATGAGCAGAGTTCAAGGTAGTGTCAGATAGAAATGCATGAGCAAAAGGCTGCACTTCTGTTCTGCCTAGGAATAGCTTGTTACAGACTATACCATGTTTTCTTTCACCTGTGATAAAGGAGGAATGACGACTATAGTAGTCAAGTAATTGGCAAAACTGCTAGTCTAATGCCTATCATGTAGATATTTAAATACTTAGAGGACCTGGGACCTCTGCAAGGCTCAGAGTCTCTCATATTATTCTCTTTGTGCTGGCTTATGCACGATGACAACTCAACTTCTGTGATGTTAGGTAAATGATGTCACATCGTGGGATGTGGTAGTCCCTGGTATACTCTGCAATGTAGTGACCTCTTCAGCTTCTAAACTGACAAGTACTCTTGAAACCTGGCTAGTTTGCTGCATTGTTTAAACATCTGGAATGCCTGGTAACATAGCAGTCAGTCACATATTAACAGGCCATGTAAAAATAATAGAGTGCGAAACCTCACCACCCCCAATAGGTACAGTTAAAACTGTCACCCTTTGGTTTGCTCTACATGCAGAGGAAGTAAAAAGCCCAAACCACTGCAGTTCTTTTCAGTTAAAAAATAAGTGGAAACAAACAAGCCACTACACAATCACTGAAATCTAAACCAGATAAACTCATCTGCAATCGCCCTCTGAACCTCACAGATGTGCATCAACAGGCATATCAAAGAGAGGGTTTCCAGACACAGGTCCTTGCCTAAGCAGGACCTCTGAGGCTGGTGGCTCCAGGGACTGGCAGTGAGAGCCCCTCGTATCTGCGAAGGCTGGACGAGGAAAGTGGTAGATGTATATAGCCAGAGGTGGTGTCCTTCCTACAGCAGGCTCTGAAAAATTCAGGGTTATCACTGTCATCTTGAGCAGCGATAAGAGAAGGACAGAAAGTGAGTGTGGAAGTAGAAAATACCTGTGCTTGCAGGAAGCCCCTGGCAGGCAGGAACGGTGACCACGTGTGGTTGCCATACCACTGATAAAAAAACAGTGTGTATCCCAACCACACACGACCAAAGCCCCCAGGTAAAAGGTATAACAGGTGAGGTTTAGTTTGGCATTGCTGTTTCTCAGCTGTGTTTTGTAATATAACACGTGCCCAGCATTGTGGCCTCTGGGCACAAGAAATGAAACTCAAGAATGAAAATCGCCAACCTGTGACCGTGTGAGATTAGAAACACAGTTACACCAAACATTACCAAAGGACAGATAAAATCTATCAGTCAAACTGTTGCTGGGCAACCAGCAGATAACTCTCACCCTATAGAAGGGAATTATACTGCTCTTTTGTCCACAGCTGCCAGCTTAATGATCTCCAAGTAGGCTCTGCTCTGGCTTCAGCCTTGCAAATTCTTTTCATGCACAGATATCCTGTACACAAGGACAGATGGGGAGAGTACCAGTAATGAAAAACACTGTCTGCTAAGTTTGCTGGAAACTAATGCAAAAGAATATTCAGAAGAGAAGTCTAATTAAGAGAGCTGCTTGCTGGGTCCTTGCTGTTCCCTATTTAGGCAGAAAAGAAAATATTTCCCAGTGTAAGGAGGGAAACTATTTCTCATGGAGAAGGCTGCTTTTGGTCTGGATCTCATTCTCTGCTTTTAAGAATAGGGCAGGGTAAATGATTTGATCTTTGTGGGCCGGCTGCCAAAGAGCAAAACCTCTACCAGATTCTGAATAGCCATGCCGTACTTCCCAGACGCACTTGTGAAGTCTTTGGTAGTGATAATGCCTGACTGGACAGATTACATAAATAGCTTTGCAATGAAGAAACAGGATTCCTTGTCTCAAAAAAAATATTCTGTAGCCAGATGTTGAAGATATTTCCTGAAAGATCATAAACATTTTCTTCATTTATGCCCCACCAAGGGTACATTTCCACCAGCCTTGTCCTTTTATGGCTGGGAGGTTCTTAATAGCTAATGTTGAGTGTTCATCAAGCTTTCCCTGCCTAAGGAACTGAAAGATTCTAGTTAGTACAAGTTCTTTTGTTCTTATTTTACTTCTATATAACTTTTAGTGTTCAATATCTAGTGTTCAAAGTAAGTTCTCCTTACTGTTCATTTCATAGACAGTCCCTCTGTCTCCTCATCTTACATTTTTGTCCTGGTTAGCTTTGGGGACCAGAGAGGTTAATAAATCTTTTCTATCACTGGCATTTAGTGCATGCATTTTGTGTTCTCTTCCACTCTCCTTCTAGAACTTGGTGTGAAAGTAAAGACATGGTGGTTCTATGTAGTTTACCTCCTGTTCCTCTATGAGAGTGGCTGGAGCAACATCTGTGATAAAAGTGGCATCAATGCTGTTCTGAAAGCTTTATGTCCATCATTGCTTGTCCAGCTAGGAACAAAGCCAAGGACTGTGTGGTTGAAGTGATCAGACTGGATACTCCTGTTCTTATATGAGAGCAATTCACATGCTCCTAGTGCAGATGCTGGCAGGTTTATACAGGACAAGCTCCCTTCCTCTAAGAGTTTTTCCACTTGCATTGACAAATGGATCTTGCCATAAAGCCATGCAGGTCATGCTGGAACACCAGTTGTGGCTGGGTTTGAACTCAAGCCTTTGGTATGTGACTGCTTCAACACTAATCCAATTTTCATCCTTTAAAAAAAAAATACAGAGAGAGAGAAAGAGAGGAAAAAATGTTATTTGTTTATGACCATAATAAAAATTTAAGCTTTGTTGGGTCTCTTAAGGGACAGTTTGGCTCAGGCAGCTACAAACACGCCAGAGAAGGTTAGCACAGATCCCACTCTCCAGGCCCACTGCTGCTGCCCTTTACTCAGTCACCTACAGCTGCAATAATTGGATCTTTAGGTACAGGTTAATGGGATAATTAGCCAAACGAGATCAAACTCGTAGGCTGTACGGAAATGGATAGTTGCTGTCTCACAGCAACCTGCTATATGCCAGTAGGGCAACCTGCATTTCCTTCCAATGGGCAGTAAAGGAGGAGATGAATTAGGTGTGGGTGATGGTGCCTGCTCGAGATGCTGAGGACAGCTTCACTGGTGTTGCATTTTAAAGAGCAATAATGGAGTTAGCAATTGGAGCTGGAAGTATCTTGGCAGCAAAGTCTTCTGCTCATCACTCTCCTGAGGCAGGCCAAGCATTCCCATCTCAACAGCTTCCACCCAAGGACATTCCAAGGGAACAGTGCTGCCAAGAGAAAGGCTGGCAGCTGAGTTGTTCTCATACAGAGGACCCTGAAGAGTCTTCATGTTTGGTAATTTTATAATAGAAGTGAAGTAGGCAGTCTCGATGGAGCTTGCTGATAGACTTACACTTGTTCATAGCTCATGGATGACTGGGATATAACTCATGGCTTGTCTGGCTAGATTGAGGGGCAACAGGCTTGTATTCAGACCTAAACAATCCCAGGAATCTTTTTAAAGGAAAAAAAAAAAAAAGAGTTTAATTTGGCCTTTTAGGACTATCATGAATGTTTTTCATGTGATCTCTGAATGGAAAACATTAATGATAGTCACTTCTTAGTGACACAGATGAACTAATATTCTGATTAAAGTGTTGGCAGAGACCTTATGGGTGAGGAAGCCCACAGAGTAATTGGTAACTATTGCCAGAGACATATTTTGTAGTGGAGTTAGGAATGCCATGCCAGGCTTCAGACTTTTAGTACCAAACTCATGCAGAATGAATTGAAGGTGTTTGAACAAGCTTCCTATGTAACTGTCACAGTTTATGGCTTTTTAAATAAAGAATCTCTATTACTCTGAATTATTAAGCCCACAATCCTCCATAAATCTTTTCAGACTTGTTTCTATTTATAACCCAGGAAGGAACCTGTTCACGGTTTTTGTCCTTTCTCCTGTTGTTAATTCATGGATTATTATTAGATAGGTTTTAAAAAAATACAAGTATATCGGAGAGAGGATTTGATTCACGAACTCATGACTTTTCTTTCATGCCAGAGGGCCTGCTTGGCTTACACTTGAAGGCTAGAGAGCACGGAGACCTACTGTGGACAGCTTAGACTCTCACTCATGAGACCCGAGTTTGCCCAGCAGAAGACATCAGTGCAGTGCATTCAACCGTCTGTATATCAGCTGAGGAAGGGGGTAAGCTCACTGACACCAAACCCAGCCCACTTCCCAAACAAAACAACTTAAAATCAGATTGAATATCTCCCCCCTATACCCCAGTCATGGCTGAGATTACAGTGGGGACAGGGATAAGGTCCATTTTTTTTTACCCATTGCTGTAATTAGAAGGAGTAGTTGTCAACCAGCCAGAAACAAGGTCACATATAAACAGCCTGCAGTTTAGCCACTCATTTTGAGCTCACAACTTTTCCTCCTTGCAAAATTCCCAGAGCTCAGTAATAACGTGGCTGTGTATGAGGGTGCAGGGAACCAAGGGTAAAGTGAGCCCACGTTTAAACCCTTCATTACCAGTAATAGACTGCAATGTGCTAGCTGACTAGAAACCACAGAGTTGGGGCTGAAAGCTGGCTTTTTTCTTAACTGGTTCAGCCTTTCCTATACGTGACCAGCATGGATCCTGAACCTGCAAGATGCTGATAAATCTATAGGAGGCAAAGACATTTATCATCTCATAGAAAGCACTCATTGTCTAGTAGCATGAGGCCATGATGTTTGTACAGTCTTCTAAATTGGTGAAAGCATTAATTACACTGAATAATGGTAACCCTGGTATCTTGGCAGACATCTGAAACCTTGGATAATTATAGCTTCTGCTAAATAAATTTTAGTTCTTCTCTGAATTTTGATTTTAGGGGACAGAAATAATTTTCAGATAACCCAGTGCCTGAGAAATCAAGATGTGAAGAGCTGGAGTTTTACCTGGATGAAAACGACTGATGGACAGGAGTAAAAGACTTTTTTCTAACTACTTCTGATGAGTTCATGTGTTTCTCCTAACTGAGGAGATGGGAAGCATTGAAAAATGAGTGCAAAAGCACACAAAACAAACTCTCAAACCACAGTTTTAGCAAAGAAACACAACATAGTGGAACATGGAATTAAAGGGGAAAAAACTGGGAGTCAGTCGTGACGAGGACTGGAAAATCTGCATGTCAGCAAAAGAAACTTGTTACTTGATAAGTTTAATAATAGATAAAGTCCCCTATAGATAAATTGTTATCACAGTTGAAGACCATTTTATTAAAATGTTAATGGCCTGAGGCAAAAGCAAACTGTTCCCTTAATCTGCCAGAAGAACTGCTTTCTCAGGAATTCCATACACCAGAGCACTTGGGATCTGAGCTCACTGTAATAAGCATGTTTGAAAATTGGAGCATCCACAGCTTGTAAATTTGAGACTAAAAGGGAATGGATCTCACATGTCTCAAAGTGACTGTGGCAGTTCTGCCAAGCCCAACTTTCACTCGCATCCTTGGATGAAAACTCTGTTGGATTCAATTGCTGCAGTCAAAACAGCTGAGGTGTCGGTGACTGGAGGAAGGATTTGTTTTTCTTTGCCTTCTTCCACACTAACTGTGAAAAAGGTACAGGTTAATAAGCTGCAATGGCAAACAGAATGAAAAAATGTTTTCATCAGCACCTCTAAGCATGGCAAAACTACAAAGCGACCTGGCAAGTACGCTCAGTGAATTGTGATGGGTTGTGGTGTGACTGGTCTGTGATGAGAGTACCAACAAAAAACTCTCAACAGGGTCTGATGGAAACTCATTGCATACAGAGGACTCCTTTCTGTGCTTCTTTCTATCAGCACAGTGTCAGCCAGAAGCACAGTGCAGCTGACGAAGCCGGTTCCACGTCCTGTATTTCCTTGTGACAAATGAAACGCATATTCCTCAAAGCCCACGGACACCTGAGCAACGGGAATGAAAAGGTAAAGCAGGAAGCATTTGTGATGCTGAATGTTGCAATCCTTCTTAATTTTATCTCAATGGCAAAGGTACCAAAGAACCTCCCATGAGCCCTATGCTATAAATACAAATCTTCACTCTCAATCTTCCTCAAAAAACTGGGATGTGGTCAAGTGTTAATCCCTCATAACACTCTCTCCTCTTTTCAGCTTTGGTATAATACAAATGTGAGTAGGATTTTCACCTCTGAGATAACTGTTTTTTAATGTAAAAAATTACCATCTAATTTGTGTAGTTAAGAAACCCAGTGGGCAAAAAAGATGGTGTCTGCAGGTGTTTCTGTTTGGTGAAATGAGCAGTGCACTCAAAACATCTTTCCACCTGCAATGATGACACTTCATCCACCTGATGTTTATGCTATGCTTGGGAGAGGTAAAGTTCAGGATATCTGCTCATGGACTACCCATGGTATGCTCAACTGTGCCTGACTTGTCCACGCTGCATCATGATGCTTAGTCTATGCTAAAGCCCTACTCTCTCCCATCAGGAGAGGCATCAGAGTTGAGCCCATCTTTGTGCTTGAGAAAGCATCACGTTTTTGTGACAGGACTGCTCTTTGCTAAGGTGATAGGATAAACCTCTTCTGTGCATCTGCCTTTTTTCATCACTGTGGTTTTAATTTGTGTTTTTCTTCCTCAGAGCAGCCCTGAGTGTGTGTTGCCTGGGCAGTGTGGCCCTCCTGAAGCAGTGCATGCAAGCTCGACCCATATGTGAGAGGTTAGAGGACAGCAGTTCTGTGGTACTATCCTCTGTAAGAGAAACCAGGTAAGATGTCATTTTTCAGACTAATGTTGACAGAGCTATTGCTTTGAAGCAGGAAACAAAGGCGAACACATAGAAGTAAGCAAGTACTGCATGAATTTTAACATATGTGTTCACGGTTCTTGTGGGAGAAAAGCCTTTTACAACCTTTACCTTCTGACTTGGTGACTTTTGTGCAATGTTTTAGGATATTCAGAAGAGATACTCTGTGGTATGAAGTGGAGATTAGGAGGTAGCTAAACTACTATGTGGTTTTATGAGTCTGGAGCATTTTTTCATTGTAGTGTCAAGAGATGCACTGCAACAACACAGCCCCCAGTTTGGTGGTACTTTTGTAGACAGCAGGGCAGCTAAAGTCCAACCCCTCTCCTCACACTTCCAAGCCCACCACTAAGCCACGGCCCTCAGCACCTCATCTACACAGTTTTGCAATATCTCATCCTTCTCATCCCCAATCTAAACCGCCCCTAGTGCAACTTGAGGTTGTTTTCTCTTGTATTGTCACTTGGGAGAAGAGACTAATCCCCTGCAGGCCACAACCTCATGTCAAGGAGCTGCAGTGAGTGATAAGGTCTCCTCTGAGCCTCCTTCTCCATTATAGTTATCATTCTAAAGCAAAAAGGAAAGATGTATGACTTTTTGGAGGCCTCCCCAGTGAGCTCTGCAAGGAGGCTGGTGTGTGGTGGGCTCATCCAGGGATGTAGTGAGGCAGGGGTGTTTGTTAGGCTGGAATCAGAAGCTGTTGGAGGGATGGCAGGGAGTCCCCCCAGCTCTTCCAGAAGATAGCCTGTGAGCCTCGCTCTAGCCTGTGAGTGCCAAGCTGGGGATGCCACAGCCAGGTTTCTTACAGAGCTTGGGGGGAGTGCTGCTGTCGTGCAGCTAATACAGCTGTCTAACCAGAGCTCCCTCAAGCCCAGCAAGCTCAAGCTCCAGAGAGTGAACATGTGCTGGGCTATGCTGGACCCAGAGCGTCCAGAAAAGCTTAGTGATGGAAATTAACAGCTTCCATTACAGTGCTCTAACTGCCCCATGCAGGCAAGCCCTCAGAAGCCACATTAACCTGAGCTTAGATCGTAATGTGAACTCTCTGGCAAAGGTACTCCCTAACTCAAGGCAGAAAATCTCTGCAACGAGCAGTAACAGTGCATATAAAATAAAATAACAGCAGGACTGGGGAATAGCAATGGCACATCTTCCCTTCCAAATTGAATTGTTCACTTCATTGTGAGAAGGAATAATTATCATGTTTATTGTGTTTGGCTCAATTAGGCTGGGATCTTAGGCCAGGAACCTTTCTTTTTACATTGCTGTAAACGTTGTCCATGTATGTCTGTGTCAGCATTGATTTTGCTGCTGTGAAGGTACCACAGCTGTCTGCCTAAACTGGAACATGCAAAGCTGAACTAATTCTTAGAGTCTCTATTTTCCTAGTTTTAATCAGCTGAATTTTCTAATAAACTCAAAAGAAAGCAAGCAAGGCTCTTATTTCTGTAGAGTACTGCCCTAGGGAGAGATGCATGGGCTGAAACTGTTTGCTTTTGTACGTGGTGCACAATGAACTCATGGAACCTACCACAACAAGATGCATTGAGACACGTATACACAGGGAGGTCACAAAACATGTATGACTTTCATGAGGTGACTTATTTCTATACAAGACTTGCAAATAGCATAATGAAACCAGAGTATGAGATGGTAGGAGCTTGTGGTAGACCTCAGCATGGTAAGCAGAAGGTCAGTACCTGACAGGGAGATCACAGGTACACACAGTTTAGTTAGCAGAGAGTCTGCTTGGGACTGTGTACAGTAGTCTTTTACTTTCCATGGCATGGGTGGATGTAAGAGATACTTAGAGACACTGGAAGAAAGGCAATCTCAAAGACTTCAAGTCTTCAGGCCGCACTTGTAGAAATGTGCTCTCACAGCAGCTGAGGGACAAAGTTAAATGTGCAAGAGGAGGAGGAACTCGACCAGTCCTACAGGTCTAGGAAGCCCTCGAGGAAGATGGCAGGTACATTTGTGCAAGATCACTCAAGAGTCTCTTAACTGTGACTATTTGAATGCCAAATACATCAGTGGCTGTGAAAATTATGAGTACCAGAATGGCCCATCAAATTATCCTTTCCATTTCTGCATTAACCCTTTTTTAGCTGGGGAGGCATCTCATCCCAGGATCACTATCAGTGACTGGTAAAGGGTGATTAGACAAATCTAAATCTACATTTCTAGAAACAGATTTAGGTCAATTTCCTCTGATTCTTTGAAATTTCCTTTTCATATAATCACAGAATGGTAGGGTTGAAAGGGACCTTTAGAGACCATCCAGTACAACCCCCCTGCAGAAGCAGGTCCATCTAGATCAGGTCACATAGGGATGTGTGAAGGCGGGTCTTGAAGAGCTCCAAGGAAGGAGACTTTTCTTGATGAAGAGATAGAGAAGCATAGAGAACTACAGGTTAGAAATGTGTAAATAATGCAAAGTGAACCATGAGGGATAATACATATCTTGAGCACTAGCAAAAATTCTGGGAAAAGACAGGCTAGGTTAGTTAGAGAGATCAGAGATCAGATCTTTGGGAGAGAAGCCTGTCAAGAGAGGGACCAAGGATGAAATGATAGGTGCTGCCTTTCAAAAAATTCATTAGGATGCTTAATATCAGGAAACATTTCTATATCCAGTAAGAAACTGGACCAAAATCACAGCTGACACATATGTGGGATGGGTTTTAGATTGGAAAAGCAGTCTAGAAGAGAGACATGTCTGCTCAGTGAATGCAATGTGAAGGGGCACTTGAATACAACTTTGGTATGCCAATGTGAGAAGTTGTGGTGAGCCAGAATACATGATAGATCATGTAAAGAAAACTGTCACGTTTCACATTCGTTGGAGCTGTGGAATAAGTTGGCCATGATGTCTGCTTGTTAGCTCAATTTGGCTCCATGTCCCAACAGGTAGAAAGGTGAGAGGAATAGCACAGAGAAGAGCTATATTAGAAAGACAGTGATTGGGGTTTTGTTGCCTCACTTCAAGCTGAAAGTCACAAAATGCTTTATGATACCATAGCACAGAGACTCAAAGCCTGAACTCTGGGAAAGGGCTGACCCAGACATAGTGCAGTGCCCTAGGTGTCTGCAACACACTGGATGAGTGCATACAATATGCATGGGCCAGTATCTAAGTTCTTCCATCTGGGATGGTTTTCTTAACCAGCACTTGTAAGAAATTTAGTGTCTCTTGAATCTGCTGTTGATTAAAAAAGACCCCAAACAACAAGAAACCCAAATTCCTTCTGATGCATTAATTTCAGTGTCCAGCTTGCCTGTTGATTGCCCTGGGAGTTGGTGCTTTCCCTGCATTATCACGTGGGATTTGTGTGATAAATACAACTCATGCTCCTCCTCATATGCTGAGAGTGGCAGCTCTAAAGCAAACCATGCTGCCTGGCTTTGTGCAGGTATGCAGATACAAGCTAAGTAGGGAGCCATCTCCTCAGGAAACCAGCAGAAACCTTTCCAGGGCCAGGAGTTGCTGCTGCATTGCTTCTGTAGTGCAGAGTTTGGTTGAAGTTTAAAGGCAGAGCAATTCCACGCCACGCTCGTTGCCAGCATGTGGGGAGTTGTTGGCAGCTCAAACGGTGGGTCATAAATTCTCCTTCACTAGTTTGGGGGCTTGATTATTCTTTTGTGCTCTGCTAGAAACATTACTTATGAGAATTGGGGCATTTTAATTTGGCTGTGCTACCACTTTATTAATATTTGAACATCTCACTGTTTTCTGTCTTGGCACAACGGGATCCACAACAAGAGGGTAAAAAGAGACAGCTCTCCTCTCGCTGGCACCCGAGTCCTGCCCTTTTAGTTTTAATTACTTTGAATTATTTCTGGAACTCTTTTTTTATGCCATTTTGAGAATACAAATGAAGTTTTGACTGTAAGAATGAATACTATAGAAAGCAAGCAAATGTGGCCTTCCACACTCATGCAGAGACTGCATCAAACATGCAAGGGACAGACACTTGCCAATTTATCCATTACATCCTGGCATAACAATGATCCATTAGCCTGAGCGAGGCCTATGTGAACTGTATGCACATTTGGCTAAACACAGTTTATTTAGCCTCTGGTGTGCTCTGGATTAGAGCAGGCACACATTAGAGAATAGCATTTCTTCCACAAATGCTGTTTTCCATCATCTGAGGGAAGTGACAGAGCTTTTCAAAAGGACAAACATTCCCTTCTTGTAAATGTTCATCTAAAATTCAATAGGTTTTAACCACGAGTGTTTCTAAAAGCAAAAGTTGATCCTGAGGCTAAAAGAAGACAATCAGAGTCAAGGAAGATTGTGCACCTTTTAGCTGGGGTTTACCACTTGATATGCCGCTCACTGTAAAAGGCTGAGCCCCTGAAGCTAAACCCCCTGACAATTCTGAAGCATATCTTTAGATCCTAAGGGAAAAGTTACCTTGTGCAGTGGGATAATTATGTCCTGTGGCCTTCCAGGACAATTCAATCACCAAACCAAGGGTCAGAAGGAAAAGGCACCCTAGAATGCTCAGTAATGACCAGACTGTTGAATGTAGAGGACCTGATTCTTAGTGGCACTGCTGCATCTTTACACTGACTGTGTAAAGAACTTCAGACCATCCACTTTAGGCTCATTTTAGTCCCCTTCAGGCATTCAGACTTCAGAGCACTTTCCAGGAGAAGGAGCCAACTGTATATGCCAGGGCAACACAGAATTTATAGTCTTTAACATCACATTGGTGTATTTTCAGCAGATTCCCTGGGAGAACCATTACTCATGGCTGTAACAGCATTTAAATGCGTGTATCTTTTAGTTAACAAAACCCACGGGATTAAACTCCAAATCTAAAACCCAAACAATTCAATGTGAGTCCTCACGTTTTTTTCCCCGCTGGTTCATGATCCTTGGCTGGAGAAGATACTTTGTTCAGATGACTTGTTCAGCTGCCCTAAACAGTAGTTGAATTCAGAATTTCATGATAAACGTGTCAGCCTCAGCCCAGAGACAATTCTGCCTTCCTCAACTGCCAGTTCTGTTGCTATCCAACGTGTGTAAAGCTTCACAGATTTACTTTGAAGGCTTCCATTGACTTTTGTATCTTACTCTGAATTTTGTACCATGCACAAAACCTGCTCACATTTGGAACGATACACTTTGCAGATTCAGATATGTAAATAATAATGCCTAACAAAAGTAGGAATGACTTGAAAACAACTGCTCCCCAGGATGTCACTGATTTTTACACTTTTCCTTCAATCTTTGGAGCACAAAGTCTATAAACTCTGTACCATATATGTTATAGTGAGAGGATAAAGGCATGAAAAGCATCGTTTGCTTGAACACAGTGTTTTCAGAGCTCACTGTAATTCCCCCTTGCAGCTGGATCCCAGGGCTGTGCTTTCTGATAGAAAAGAACAACCAGGTGCAGCCTTCGCCTCCACCCCTGAGGAATTATTAGGCAATAGCAGGTGAGACAGTTGAGGCAGTAGGGTCAAGGCCAAGGCTAAAAGGTAGAGCTACATACCAATTAGCAAACAGACTGTTTACAACTCATTGGCTCATAGCATCAGAGCTAAAATTATTGTAACGGAAAAAGACCTGATAGATCTTATTAAGATATTATTACACATTGATTTGGTGAAAGGCAGTCATTCAGTATTCTCAGTTCACAAAGATAGTTATTGACAGAATTAAAAGAGATTACATGTTGACATTAGAAAAGATATTTAACAATAGGAACAATGTCTAGAGGTTAAAAGATTCTCCATTACTTCTCCCACAAAAGAACCCAAACAATGCATTATAAACTCCGCCAGACACACGATGAATATTTTCCACAGGCTTTCAGAAGCACTGGACTTACAGCAAGTGACTGTACTGGGAAAGCAGGTGACTTGCAGCCTGAGTGAAACTGCACAAAGACCACATCTGTGTTCCAGCTTGTGCCTGTTACCCCTTGTCCTGTTACTGGGCACCACAGAACAAAGACTGGCCCCAGCCTCTTGACACCCACCCTGTAGGTATTTATCAGCATTGGTGAGGTTTCCCCTTAGTCTTCTCTTCTCCAGGCTGAACAGCACCAAATCCTGCAGCCTTTCCTCATCACAGAGATGTTCCAGTCCCCTGATCATCTTGGTAGCTCTATGCTGGCCTCTGTGCAGCAGTTCCCTGTCCCTCTTGAGCTAGGGAGCCCAGAACTGGACACAGGACTCCAGATGAGGCCTCAGCAGCTATGGCAGAGCAGAGTCGGGGCAGAGCAGAGTGGGAGCAGAACCTCCCTCGACCATGCAAACAGGTTCACTTTGTGCATGTTCTCTGAGGTTGAGAGGTCTTGTGCTCCTTCTTCCCAAAGCTCCTTCCACCTTCCTGCCTCCCCTCTCCTCTGCCTGCTCCAGCTGAAATCAGCCTCTCAGTACCAAGCCGGATCCCTGTAAGAGCTGGCAGCAGCCGGTCCCAGATAAGGAGGATTCGTAGGCGATGCTGTTGCGCTTCATTTCCTCTGCTGTGTGCTGCACAGAAAGGGAACCAGAGCCCATTTGCCATCAGGAGAGACAACCTATCAGTCTTCTCAACCTGCTTAGTCCCCTCAGAGGGAAGAGGATGGGGCTGCTGAAAGGCAATGTCATCTATTCCTGCCACGTCAGCAACACTTTATAGTATCAGAGGCAGCTGACGGATGGCAAAGGAGAGCAGTAACTTTATTAACCACTTCTCTTGTGTTGGGCAGCTTTAGTAGAAATCTGAATAACCAGTTCTTCCCCTGGGTTTATTGGACGTGGCTTGTTTTGCAAGTGGGAAAACAATTCTGAATTTCATGCCTCAGTGAGCTAACGTGTTTACACAACACTGCTGACGCAGCAGAAACAGGCTACACTATGTGTCAAATATTGCTTGGGCTGCAGGCAAAATAACTGTGAAGCTGAAAGGCAATGCTTAGTGCAGGACTCTCTTGCCAGAGGCAGCTGTCGGGGACGTGTGAGGGTGAAGGGATAGGGAGTGAGGCTCAATGACCAAATCCCTTGTTGCAGAGCAGTTCCCAGAATGAGGGGAAGTTGTCCAAGGTTGCCACTGCTCTTCTCCTGGTAATGATTAATAACTATTCCCATCAACTCATTTGTTTAAAGAGGAACTTGAATGGTGCATAGACCTGAGCTTCACCTTTAGGATCTGACTCAAAGCCACCTGAAGCCTGTGGGAGACTTTTTGTTGATTTTGGTGTGAGGCTCTTTTCTTATTTTGTATTGTGAGGAGAGATATTTGCACAAATTTCTGCTACTGGATTTCTGCACAGCAAGGAGAGAGGGAGCTTTCCTCTTTCTGACACACAATAAGGCAGAGCACAGAAAGATGGGCATTTCAGATGATTGGCTTGAAAGAGCTACCCTATAATGGCAGCACAATTACAAGCCTGCAGGGAAAATTTCTGGGCTTTTGTATAAAAAGGAGCAAAGAAGAAGAAGACAAAAAGGTTTTGCTGAGTTACAGTGCCAGGGTTTCAGTTACCAGTTCTGTTGGAAAGCCAATAAGAGGGCTTAACTAAAAATATTTCCATATACAAAATGGGTGGATGTGCAAGAGCAGGGCAGGGGGTAGAAAGGGAAAGGAGAAGGGGGTGTGATACAGAGGCAACCTGCTGCAAACAAGAATCATGACAGCAGCGAGGAGCAGAGAGACTTTCTGGACAGAGAAGGGTGGTCTGATGCTCTCCAAATAAATGAAGATTTTAAACAAAAAAAAAAAAGGAAAAGAAAGGGAAAGAGAGAGTGAAATCAGCTGCCAAGGAGTGCTGGGGCCAGAAAAAGCAACAAAGCCCTATTTTTAATGTAACTTTTTTTTTTCTTTTGCCAGTAAAAAAAAATCAACCGATAAAATAGGCTGGAGAAAGGAAGCAATTGGGAATGGCTGAAGAGGATTCCCAGCTGTGCTTGCAATCAGTGCAATTCATGACTCACAACATGCTGGCCACATCACTTCCCAGGAGCAACATATTCTCATGAACCAGCAAAACAAGTTGGAGACAATCTTTAAAGGCTTTTTGGATCCTTCTTGGCTTAGTTGTGAAACTGCCCATGAAGCATCTCGCTGGCTTTTGAGGGCCAAGGTTGTCTGAGCGTGGGTCAGCTTCCCTTTTCTTTCTGCTTCAGCTGCTGTCCCATCCATCAGCCCACCTTTGTGTAAAACCAAATGTCTCAGAATTGACTGCTCCTGGTCTCGCTATTTCTCACCTGGCTGGTACATAAATCGTCTGATTCAAGTGATAATACTGCAAGTCCCCTCCAAATCTCAGCTTCCACTCAACTGAGTCAGTCTGTTGCCTTTACTGAGTAGCATTTTTTTTTAATAACAGAGCTGTGCACTTGCTGTGCCATACAGTGAAATGTTTAGCTGTACATAATTAACATGTGGCTACGCTGCTAAAATGGAGAAGAAGCGTTTAGTGCTGTGTTAGCCTCGAGTTTTTCTCCTGGTTACTGTTTATTTACTTATTTTCATGGTTGAGTCACTTGTTTTGCTCCTTGCAGAAGCCTCCTCACTGATTAAAGGCCACATGACCCATCTCTAACGGTGTCACACACCAACTGGCAGGGTCAGGGTCCAGCTACAGTTCCAAACTTCTGTGAAGCTTCTCTGTTCCTGTCATCAGAGTTTTCTTACCTGGCTGTGATGTCTCCCTTGCGTTGCAGTTTTCTGGGCAGAGGTTACAGCAGAAAAATCTCCTTTTCCTCAGGAAACTCCAACCTTTTCAAACTGGTGAGTGCTCTAAAGCCGAATCCCAAGACATTAGTTGATGTTCTCAATGCAAGAAATGCTGGGAAGATAGGAATTGCAGAATCTCAAGCTCATCCAGTGCAAACCCCCTGCCAGAGCAGCACCACCTAGAGCAGGTCACACAGGAATTAATCCAGGTGGGTTTCGAATGTCCCCAGAGAACGAGACTCCACATCCCACCTGGGCAGCCCCTTCTGGTGCTCCCTCACCAGAACAATTTGTTTCTACTTGATTGAGGCACCGGATCTTTCATAAAGTTTTTGGATGCTTTTTTTTAGTATTGAGATGTTAGAAGCAAACAGACCCTTGATAGAAGTACATTTTCAATTAATAAGGAAAATAACATATACTACACACTAACACAGAGAGAAAATGAAAATAATCCCCAAATTCAGTGGTTTTATACTCTTAGAATAACATGTTCTCTCACAACTGAACAAACCCAACCGCCAAGAATGCTAAAGTGGTTTTCAACACTTTTCTTTTGGAAAGATAATTGGATTTTGCATGGAATCTTTTTTTAACAACATACATTCTCTGGTGGCAGAGCGTGTCTGATGTCCTTCTCGCCAGCTCTCTTTCAGTGCATCTTAGAAGGTGGCAACTTTTGAGCTTTAATGGAGAGGGAGAGGGCTTCTTTCAGGAAAACAGCATTTGAGCTGTAAGGCTATAAAATACACAGGCATGTTACTGTGTTTCAGTGCCATCATGATAGGCCAGGAGGCAAAAAAGTGTGGACTGTTTTATGCACTATAGCTGGATCAAATCCCTTACATATATGCTCTAGAAATATCAAACCAGTTGAGTTCAGGGATCTCTACTCCAGAATGAATTGGGTGAGATGTGTGTAAAGGAGGTGGCAAAGTCTCATATTGGGCTTATATTGCAGTAATTAACACAACCTCTAGAAACATTTCAAGCTGCACAGAGTCTCTGTTAGCTGCTTACAGGTGAGGCTAAGAGATCTCTACTAGTCCTGCCCTTTTTTTGGGACAGTATCTTTGGGGTTGTCCAGGACTTCATCTGAGATTTCAGGCGAGTAAAGTCTGAGAGTTGAACATTAGAGTGAAAACAATTGTCTGAAACTCACATGGGGTTGTAATTTTTTTCATTTAGGGTCTAATTTTTAAGGAGGCAGATTACTTCTAAGTCACTGAGAAACTCTAGAGTTTAGCACATTACTATACACAGTTAGCTTTAGCTTCTGATCTAAAATGGAGCCCTAAACAATGGGAATTGGGGGAATATAACAGCACTGGTTTTGCCTCTGTAAAGGTCAATTTTACCACAAATAAGTCACATCTTCAAGAAGGTGACTTTCTCCTGGCAGTCCCCCTCCATCCCTCTCAGCAAGTAAAAGGTCAGAGCCTGATCACACCACCACCACCATCAACCCCGAACTCTTTTTCTGTTGCTGGGAGATTTCATTTTTTAAAATCCATCAAGTATTGACATATCTATTGCTTCCTCTCTTTGAAATTCTTGCTAGACAAGATTTGACTGATTTTTATTTAGTCCAGCCAGCAGAAGATCTGGGATTGGCTACCTGAAATAACTCTCACAGCAGCATCTCCCTCTGCGCAGTTTGGAAATCCAGGGAAACTGTGAATAACAATATTGAAATGCTGAACCACGAGAGAAACAAGGAAATAACGTGTCAGTTTTCAGCATGAGAAAGGAGATGTCTCAGCCTAGCAATATTTATGAGCTGGTATAAAGCTGTTTGTGTCACAGTGGTCATATGTTCCTTCAATGTCAAGTCACAATCAATAACCTCGCTGAAATTTGACCCTGTTTGGTACAGTGTAGGAGAATTGGATGCTCTCCAGGCTATCGGTTGAAAGGCAAGAAACAGCAAGCAACTGATGAGAAGCTATCAATAAAACCTCAGCATTGTTTTGAGTTCAATTTCAAGTAATTGCCAGACATCTGAGATTGAGTCTGACAGACATGAAGAGGGCTAATGTCGGTTCCTGGTAATGAAAAGTAGGTCTTCTTGTTCAAAATAGCACAATGGGACCTAATAGTGAAATCACTTCCCCCCTTGAAAAACAGGTTGTTCTGTGAGTGCAGGAATCAGTGAAGCCTGTGTTTTTATGGATTTCTGCCCTGTGTCCTTACAACCTGCTCCCTTTGTCCTTCCCTCTTCCTCCACAGCAGCTCCAGTTTCTCCCTTGTACCCCCTGTTCACTGCACAGAGCAACATGTGCTCCTTATTTGTTACTCTGATGTTTGCCAAATTCCAGGTCAGGGTTTTGGAGTGGTTGTTTTTTTTGTCTTAATGATAGACATTATGCTGGTACAAAATATGCCATCTCAATCACTTTTTAAATGAATTCTCCATGGAAGTGCCAGCTCTTTTCAGAAGACTGGGGCTCAGGTGACACCCTAAGCTAAAGCAAAGATTGAGATGGTACATTTTGCCTCTCCATTGCAGGCAAGGTAGGTGCATATGGAGAATTACAGGAGCAAGATTGGGAAAGCATTACTTGTTAAGCTGCTCTTAACCTGTGATCATCTGTTGGAACCTCCTTTTTTGATGTTATTTAACACTCTCTGCAAAATAATTTGTCATCAGGTTCTTCAGTGATGCATAGTTCAGGAAACGAATCCTGAAAAGAAATGTCTTCCCCCATTCTCATACTGTTAGCTAGGAACTTGCCAGAACACAACCTCCTGGCAGAAACACTATTGAGCATGTAATAACAGCAAAGTCATTGAAAGAAATTACAGTCTTCAGGAGGCTTTCACTTCCCACACAAAGCTCCACGTCAGTTTTTCAGTTGAGTTCTCTTGTACTTGACCCTACAGCATTTTGAGAGGGGCTCTCAGAGGCAAAGGTGTCAGCAGGCACACAAGGTTCAGTGTTAAGCTCACTTTTGAGGCTGGATCAGACCGTTCAGACTGGCTGAAAGAGTAGCTGAGAGCGCTGGAGCTGTAGTAACAGTCACATCTGGTGACATTTTTAAAGCTCCTTGTCCAAAGCCTCAAGGAAGCAGGTAGACATAGGAAATTAAAAATGTATTTAGAATCTGTTTTGTGGAGAGTAGATATAAATAGGATAGATGGAAAAGGTTTATGCTCTGTTCTGTATACGGACTAGCACAGTCCCTGTAGCATGCAAGCCCAATCTTATCTTCTATGGGAGGAGGATAGATGAAATGAAGTAGTATTAAAGATTACCTGTGTTCTGTTTCCTCCTATGGGAATGCTTCTGCCAAATCTTAGAGCCTCTCTTGCCGTGAAGCTAATCTATCCTGCTAACAGCCATGTGGAGCAATAAATTGACTTCTTGCCCAAGTGGATAGAATGCACACAACCTAACCTCCATCTAGCTGGAGGGGTTCAAATTTATCTTGCCTGGTTGCTTTGTTTATTGTTCATCTCCCCTAGCTCCCTGTAAACCCCAAGAGCACCCATTCCGCCTTGATCCTCTTCTTTTTCTTACACTGGAAAGAAATGTTGGCATTTACCTTGAGGATGTTGGGAAGGTTTCCATGTCTCCTTTCCTATGGAGGCAGCCAAACTGCTGTTGAGGATCTCCACAAAATACCCTTTCCTGAGGATGCTCTGGCACATTTACTGTGCCATGTTTGACAGAAACTTTGGGAAGGATCACAGCCTCAAAAGATCATTTCATTTAATCCCCTATATTACCATGCAACTTCCCAGTGGGCTCAGGGATCTTTACAGAGCTTCTGGAATAATAAAGGACACTTGGATGAGCTCAGTTTAATAGAGCAAAGTCTGCCTATTATGGGAAGTCTCCATTTTTACTGCATTTTCTAGCATTCCTGAAAGAAGGGATGAAGGAGCTTTTGAACTTCCACTGACTGTTAACTCTTGTGCATTAGGAGAAATCCCACCCTGTGCAGCTGTCTGTGGTAGCCTGACACAACTACACACGGATCCAGGCCCTGTGATTACTCTCCAACAATATATTTAAGCAACAAATGCAGAGCCTTGCATCTATGATGATTCTCTTTGATCAACAGTTGCTAATCTCATTACTTTAAAGATTTGCCTTCTTGGGATTGGTGAGTCAGTAATTTGAGCCTACTTTATAAGCCAATCTAATAGAAGTCAATTATGAAAAATAAGAAATGAGAAAGGAAGCAAGCTCACTAGGTTCATTCCTCTTTGGATTTGTCATGAGCTGGTCTTTTAAAGGATGCAGAATACTAATTTCTTCCAGCCAGCTTTGTGGACACAACTCAGAAATCCAGCCCCTGTCAGCTTCCTGCTCTTACACGTGAATCCTGATAAGGTCTTTTGTTGGTTTTTACGGTGCATTTCTTTATTTAAGATGCTATTTTGCTTCAGAGAGTTAAAGTTTTGGGTTATAATAAGAGTCTTATTGGTCAGAGGTGTACAAAGAGAGTCTCAGAGTTATCATTGCTACAGTATGCAGCCAAGTATTTCTGTGTGGTCAAAATGTAACTTTCATTTGCTCGCTTTAAGTTTATTCTCTTTGTAGCTCTGGTAACTGAACTTAAAGAATCGTTTTGCTCTTTTTATACGTTAAAAGACCCATAGGATTTATTTACTTGTCTCTGTGAGGGCACTTGCATTTAGAAGTGGGAGAGTGTGCAGCACCTATTCCTATCACTTGCAATATGGAATCAAGTGACTCTCACAATGGATGTTGTCTTCAGGTCAAATGCTGGATATTACTGAGTTTTTGCTCTGATTTTTTTTTGTGCTTTTTCTTCCAAGGAGGAATTGCTGAACATAGTGGTGTGATACAGAGGTTTATGTTTAACACTGGGGCTATTTGCAAGGCTGTTTGTAGAAAGATGCAGATGTGGAATCAGGGATCAGATACCATGCCCTCAGAGTGTCATTAAAACTCAACCTTTTCTGTAGTGCACTGTTGTGAACATTTATGATCAGACTGTAACAAGAGAAGGGAAGATAATGAAGCTGAAGCCATTTAGCATGGTATCATCTACTTAGACATCACGTAGAAGAGAAATTGCTTCTAAAAGGAGACAGAAAACCAAGCAGCCTAATCTTTGTGTATTTGATACTTGGCCTTCATTTAAGGTGCAGGTTTGGGGTAGAGAGTCACAGAATTTCAAGGGTTGGAAGGGACCTCGAAAGCTCATCCAGTCCAAACCCCTGCCAGAGCAGGACCACCGAGAGTAGGTCACACAGGAACTCGTCCAGCTGGGTTTGGAATGTCCCCAGATAATGAGACTCCACAACCCATCTGGGCATCCTGTGCCAGTGCTCCCTCGCCTGAACAGTGTTTCTTTGGAATCTCTTCTGTTTTAGCTTGTACCTGTTGCCCCTTGTACTATCATTGGCTATCACTGAGAACAGCCTGGCTCCATCCTCCTGACACCCGCCCTTTATGTATTTGTAACCATTAATAGAGAGCAGCTGAAAAAGGAGAAAACAAATTGTGGAAGCAGCTAACCCCTAAAGTAGGGTGTAAAGCAGCTTTCCTTCTTGATGTAAATTTAACATCACAATGTCCTAAGGCTCTTAGGGTATTATCAAACCAGTATTTAGATTTTCAGTTTCACAACTCTCATAAATATATGCCTGGGAATAAAAGACTGTAGTATAGTGAACATGGTTAAGCTGCTGGTGCCCTCCACATCAAGAAACATGTAGCTTTCAGTTGCAAGGAAATCACAGCAGGACACACTTGTCTTGGGACAAAGCTCTCGCTCTCTGTGCCTGAATAGTACAGGTACATGTTGCTCTGTAATGCTGTTGGATGAAGCAGTTTTATTGTTACTTACTGTCCTAGAAGCTGTCAAGTGGCGGACTAATGCACCTCCTGAAAAAGGTTGAGAAACATCCCCTTTTTCAAACCATAATGGGGTTGTTTTTTGAAGGGTATAATTGATAGTTGGATTTTGTTTGAAATAGAGTAGTTAAGAGTACTTAGCTAAGAGAAGCAGACAGTTTAGAGTAGCTGCCCACCGGCTCCACCACTTGAGTTTTACCTGAAGCATAGGTTGATGTGGTAGCATGAGCTACTGCCAACACAAGAAATTGGGAAGTACAGCTGTGAGGGAAAAGCTGAAATTAGATTCAGTCAGACTTTTGAACTATTATTAACACAACAAATTTTAGTAGGACTGAGATGACTTTCAAGCTAAAGACATATATTCTTGTCTTTGAGGATTTAAGTACAATGTCATTTGCTCGCTCTGCTGGCACCTTAAAAGAAAACTCAGCATTTAAAGGGAGGAAAGATGCATCCTTAGCATGCTTCCAGCACACATTCATTAGTAATTTCCCTCTCATGGCTTTCAGCCTGCACACCCTGCTGCACTAGCAAGGGACTCACAGGAGCTGCAGTGTGTATCAGCAGTGAAGTTGTGCAAATTGGTTTAACTTGGTACATGGATGTGTTTTCATGCAGATGAAGAGCTGGCATAGCAAGCTCAAGTACTTTTCTCTTAAAAAGCATTTTGTTATAACCTATTGGCTGCACTGACTTCTGTGTACTCTGTATCTCCCCCGCCTGCCAACTGCCTCTGAACTAAGCTCATCTGTACTGAATGACAGAAGTATAATTCCCAGCACTGTTCATGCCATATGGATAAGTTGGTCACGTCTTACCCTTTCCAGGAGATAGTAAATATTGCAAACTGGGAGATGCTGAAGTCTAACTGGATTATGATTTCTTTTCATGCTTATCTACTTCTCTTATGTCTCCTACAGTGCAGGATAAATGCACGTGCAGTTGTTCTACCTTGCATTTGGAATACAGTGTAGAGAAGATGCTACTCTAGCACTTATTTTGCTTTGTTATGATTTATTTAGTTATTTCTGCTTTATTATTTGGTGATGGTTCTAAGACCAGGTTGGGGCAGAGAGATTTTGTATTGACCTGTGCTCACAAAGAGAGAAAAAACACGCTGCTGGCATAGGCTTTAAAACTTGCTGTCATTAACTTGCCTCTCCTCAAATTAAGGCAGATTCCCAATGGTTCATCGGCCTCTGCTGATGTTGCTGTTCTTAATGAGTGTTGTCAGTTGAGTGCCACCCACTGGAATTCCATCCAGTGCAAGCTAAAGCAAAAGTGCTACATTTTAAGCTCTGACCGCTCGGTCCTTACCTCAGGCCACCTTCACAGCTCTGGCAAGCAGACACGTTCCTGTGTGGTGTCCAGATACAGCGTGCAGCACAGGGAAACCAGCTGGAATGTAAAAGTTAGCCAACCCTTCAGCTCCTGGGGCTTGGACACATGATGGCATCACATCATCTCGTGGCTGTGCCTCCACCACATGTGACTATTTGATGATGTCTATGAAGTTTTATTTAAAAGCAAAACAGTTCAAGCCCTTGCTTAAAAAAAACGGGCAAACAAATGGTGTTGTCTATAAGCTCAATGAGCCATATTTCTGAACTTGCAATAAACAAGTTAACAGCTAAAGAAATGGGTTGACACAAACAAAATGTAAATTGGAGGGAAGGGGAAGGCAAAGAAGAGAGATTATTTGGAAAACTTTAACTGTTCACAGTAGGTTAAATTCTTGCCCTAGGATACATTGACAATAGTTCCTTATAAAGCTTTCTAGTAGTAGCCAGTGGCTGTACCACATTAGCATTGGAGTTTGGATCAGGCTTGCATCTCTGCAGTCAATCTCCTGACTGCCCCCACACTCAAACCGTGCTTTGGTTCATACTGTGGAGTGATCTTGGGGCATCCAAACTAGATTCCTTTCAGATGAAACTCAGTTCCACTATGTTCTAAGGCTATGCATTTACTGTGATCCAACTGCCAGTTGTGTTCATACCCTTGGGACAAATCTACAGCAAATTTAAATGGACTTCCAGCCAAACACATATAGTGCAGTTATGGGATGCTCAGCACCCTTTATTCCATCCTACAGGTGCTCTTTTGGACACAATATTGGCTACTCAACAGTTAAGGTGCCTGCTACTACTTTTTCTCTGTTTTCACTCTTCCCAGAGATTGAGGCTTAGGCTCAGAAAGTTCAGCTGAACTGAGCTATCTGAAAGGTGTTCCATCCAAGGTAGAAGCTGAGGCTAGTCACTATGAATGTGCATACAGTTGTTGTACACATCAGTGATAATGAGAGAGAGCTTCAAATTGGAAGGCACCAGAAGGGAGAGCCAAATTGCTGTTAAAAGGCAATAAGTGTGTGAGGGGTTAAACCTGATTACATTTTTAACTAAACTTTACAGTCTGGGTTTTCCAGGCTCACAGCAAC
The DNA here is from genome assembly GCA_013401255.1 of Urocolius indicus. NCBI lineage: Eukaryota > Metazoa > Chordata > Aves > Coliiformes > Coliidae > Urocolius > Urocolius indicus. Next base: position 341,516 of record WBNH01008941.1, on the reverse strand, counting down.
TTTGGGATATGTTAGCCCAATAAGTATATAAGGCCAGAAAAGAAATTCTAGTGCATTATTGTGTCTCTGACTGTGGCTGGTACAGGGAAAAGAAGGAGGAAGGTAATCTATGGTTCCAGCTTCAGAAAATCCAAGACTCTTCCTGACCTGTAAATTGCATCTACATCATCAGGTTTAACCCATCATAGACCTTTTTTCCATTCATTTGTATAATTTCTGTTTGAACTCATTTATGGTTTTGGCCTTGTAAGCATCCTGTGTAATGTGTTCCACAATTTCATTAGGCAGTGTGTGAAAAACTACTTCCTTTTGCATTAAGCCTGTTGCCTGATAACTTCATTTGGTATCTTTACTTTTTATGTTAGAGGAAAGAAGGAATCGTTGTTCCCTGTTTCCCAAATAATCTTTAATTTGATAGAACTCTATTATAGTCCTTTCCAACCACCTTTCTTCGCATTGAGCAATAAAGTAGTATGTAATTAAAAAACAAACAACCCACCTCTCTGTATCTACGTTAGTGGTTTTGTTCAGTGGGAGGTCTGAAGCAACTACTTTAATTTGCTGTCCATTGCTTGCTTCCTGCTAGCTGCACCAAACTAGAAGCTCTGCTCCAGGGTTGCTGTAAACATGTTCCAAGTTCTGCCAGAAACAGAAGGTTCTCAACCAATGATTGGTTCCACAGTCAGCTCTGGACCCCATGTGTGGTAAGGACATTTAGCCCAGGGGACTGAACTAAATCCAGTCTGAAATTATTTCCCTTCAGCAGAGCTCTCAGCATCAATCTGTCAGTCCACCCTTCAGCACCCAATCACTTTCTAATGCAGATGTGACCTTATTCTTCCTGTATCTTTATCTAACTCGCAGTCATCCCAGTTGCCTGCTCTGCATTTTATCTCAGGCTACTAACTCATCTTTATGGAAGTGGGGGCAACACAAAGTATTTATACAATGCCACAATGTTTTGTGCCCTCAATTTCTTCCTTGTTAACAGTTTCTATGCTGCATTAGCAGGTGATGGGCACTGAATTGATGTTTTCAGAGCCTTGTCTCCACGACACAAACCCTCTTTCCCGAGAGGCAGGGAAGCTCACCTAGAACACACCGTGTACACGTGGACACACAGAGATGTTGTTTTCTTAACGTGAGATACTTCACAGCTGTCAGAATCAAATTTACTTTGCCCTGTTATTTTCAGTCACTCAACATCATGAGGTATTTCTAAACTCTTTGCAGACAAAATGCATTCTTACTGCCTTGAATTATTTAGTAGCATAAGCATACTTCATTATTTACCCAGCTTTTCATCTTATTTTATGAATATAGTCCCAGTACATATCACTATGTGATATTACTAGGCTTCGCCATGAAAGCTGGTCACACATTCATTTTGCTTCCTGTCTTTTGTCAATTTACCGCTCCATTTGATAATCTTATCTTTTGCTAAAAGACTTCATCAGAAACTTTAGGGATATGCAAGCAAACTGTATCAATGAGATCACTCTTTTCCACTCTTTTCCACTCTTTTCCAGATGGCAAATTTCATAAACGTTGATGGTGTGACTTCCTTCCCCAAAAAAGCTCTGTTGACCGTGCCATTACATTGAACTTTAACCATGTGTTAAACCTATTACTTTCTTTTTCATAGTTGCAAGTGATTTATCTGGTGTGGAAACCATCTCTAGTTTTATGGACCACCTCCCTGCCAGAGCCCTTTTTTCAAGTAGCTGTATCACTTCTGCCACTTTCAGTGTCTCTGAGATGATGGAGATCAATTTTCAAGATCTGAGTTTCCTCAGAACTTTTGGGTACCACCACATAAACGTAGGGATTTGCTGTTCATTGTTAGGATGTATTTTAAAACCTTTTCCACTGACATTTGGATGTTAAACAGTTACTTGGACTCATTCCTTCAAGTTCCACTGTGCAAAATTCCTTGTTTTCCTGTAATGAAATCAGAGAATTAATTTGGGTTCTCGTGATTCTGGATAAACTTCCTAAAGTTTTCATTCACAAAACTGCCCCTGTCTTTCCTGCTGAAGTGTTATGGATCATCAGGAGTTAAAGAAGTTGCAGAGGGAAGAACTCTATTAATTCAATTGTTTATTCTCCTTGTCTGCTCTGAGATCACTGTGGTGACTATGCCAGATAAAGTTATCAGTGGAAACTGGGCATTCTTTTATCTCTGCTACACCCATCAGTGAAATACCAAGATATCTGGGAGACATTTAAAAGTAGAGATAAGTTAATATTTCTGTCCCTCTTCCCCCCATCCCAGCTTCTCATTTCTTTTGCCATTTCTTTTATNTACTGCAGAGAAATTACCAGCAGCTTATCACCCCAGCAAGTTTTAAGGTAAGCTTAGCAGCTAAGTGTTGATACTGAGAATATTTGTCATCAACACTCAGGGGATCCATTCACACCTCGGATTTGTATAAACTTTACATCTTAACGTGAAAAACCATATGCATCCAACACATGTAAAGCTGCATTTGAATTCAAATGAGATTAAGAAGTGGTTCCCTGACAGTCTTGCTTTTAGAAGTCTGTGCCAGTGCCTTGCTGCTGAAGTGTATATCTATTTTGGTCCCCAGTGATGCTTGATAACTTTTACTGTGATCTGCTGAACTTAAAACAAAAAAAGCAACAGCAAACCTTATTTCCAATGGTAGGGGCCACTTCTGACCATCCCAGATTGCTCTCCCCATACAACTTTGCCATCCTTGTTTCTTAAGGTTAAGTCCAACAAATGCCCTTTATGATACTGATGTGAATCAATGGAGACACATGTAAGTAGGGGATGGCAATAATTGGAGAACCTTGATGACTAAGGAGTTGCTAGCTCAGGGACTTCCAAACAACAACCCAGCCATCTGGCCAGCCATTCAGCTGCCTGCTGTGAAGGCTCTGCATTTAAAAACTGTGTTATCAACTTTACAATAAAGAAGCAGGAGCATCAGTTCCAAGAGCAGACAGGACTAAGGGATCCATTATTTAAATATAACCCTTTCCGTCAGGAGACAAAACCAAGAACTCTCCCTTAGCACTCAGCCACGCAAGCAGCAACAAAAGAACAGAGAGAAACAGAGCTGGAATAGTTACTTTGAGTGCTTCATGTTGCTGAAGAAAATCAGATTGGTGGTGCTGTATCCTTTCCATCTGTTCGCCACTACCTTCTTCTCCTTCCTGAGGGACTGGAGAAAGTATTGTGTCATACAAAAAGCAGACAAGACAAAAGGCACTGCCCAAACCCATACATTTAAAAATTAGATAGACTACTGGGTGCTTGCGTAGGTGATTAAAAGGATGTAAACTGATGGGAACAAAACAACCCCTGGTAGCAGTTAGATAGACAAAGGTTTGTCTTGGCCTCAAGAGCCACCATAGATTACTTTGTGCAAAAATGGATGCTGAAGTGGATGTTTTCCTCCTGGGTAAGCCAGTATAGACCTTAAGACAGCTTTTTTTTTTTTTCTCTAGCTAAATTAGAACAGTTGGAGTGCAACTGCCAGAAAGAATAATGTCCTCCCACCATCATCTTTACAAGCAAGAACTTTATTTACTGTGTAGAAGATTCACTGGACATTTGGTGAAGCTGCTGTAAGAAAGCAGCACCCTTCTGCTGCAGTGAACACATGAGCTGCTCAATGCAGATAATCCAAAGCTCCCATCTTTCATACATTTAGCCTTACTAATAATTCAGACCTTTCTGGGCAAAGACTGTAAAAGCTGTCAGATTACAGCAGCCCAGTGAAGAGATTTTTCTTGCTGTTCTGGGAGCCAGGTACTGGTTACAGTCTTCACTTACACGAACTAAATGTTAGCTGTGAGCAGTGTGTTTGTAATGAAAGAACAACTAATATGCAAGTGCGGTAGGACTTGGCAGGGTCCGTGGAACTGTGTGATAACACGCTGTGGGGAAAAGCTGGGAGGCAGGAGACTTGCCCGTATGATTTCAGTGATTCAGAATGTATCATTACACACAGGAACATACATGTGTGTGTGCACACGCCTACCATTAAATGCCTTCCACAGTGGCTGAAGAAAAAAAAAACAACCCTTGAATGTACTCTTCTGTTCTTGAGAGGAAAAAAGATTGGTTTTACTCTCATAACTCATTTGCATGATCTATGCTTAAAACATTGATGCATTTACTGTGCATGTGGTATGCTCAAGCGCTGGTCTGGGGCATAGTTTTACTGTTGTGGAAATTAATAACAAAATCTCAGTTCCCTCTGTTGTAGAAATGGGTTTACAGGTTCCCAGTGGGCTCTGAGGATTGGGCACAACTGTGGCTAAACAATGTCAAAGCTAAGACCCTTCTACCAGCTGTAAAGTGAATAGGAAACATGCTTGCTTGAAGTGTACTTATTTGCTTACTGTGTGTGTGCCTCTCTGTGATACCAAGCAAAACAGTAGTTGAGAATCAATCAAAAGACGCAGGGCCTCTTTCACCACACTAGGTTTTCTGTGAGAAGGAGACTCATGTACTTCAAGCTCTGTCCTGGAGCCACTATTTCATACAGCAGTGGGTACAATTCCAACTTCCCTGAGCATCACAGCTCTCAGGCAAAGGTTCCAGATCAAGACTGAAGGTGTATCTCATTTCTAATTTCATCCTCATGATCTCCGAGTCAGCAGTAATTGTCAGTTGTGAAAAGGAGGCACACAGTTTAAGGTTGACAAATCCACTAGAGCTCTCAGGATGGCTGTGTTTTGAGCCTTATGGTTGCGGCTGCTCCCTCATCCTTGAATCCCACGGGTGTCCTTCACCAGTCCTACACAAAAATTCAAGGTCCCATTTTGGGTGGGATACTGGCCAATTATGTGAAGAAAAGTTTTATCTTCCCTTCTCTCCAGGTGAGCTTTCTGGCGTTCTGTTTCTTTGGAAACCTATTTCTCATGCAGATAAAAGCAGAGGGAGAGAGCGGGTGAACAGACCCTGGGAAATGCAGATGCCTCACAGACATCGTTTTTCCTTTTCTCAGCAAGGTAACGTCTGTTCCTCAAAGTATTTTGTTTTCTTTTCTGCTTGCTTGGAAACAAGGTCCAGACAAGGACCAGATGGTTTTTGTCAGCTCCAGGATGGATTATTGAGTTGTGTCACGTCTGAAGCTGAACGTGAAGACAGTATGCAAGTTTTGGCTGGTAGAGAAATTTGCTGTGCACTTTCTGCAGGGTTCAAGCCTGTGCTCAAACTACTCCCTAACTGATCCCCAGAGAGCTTTCAACGCTTCTCCATTTCTAGAACAAAAGGTACAAGTGTTCGCTGTATGGGTCAGTTGGATCTAAGAGCTATCTTTCTCCTGGTCAGTGCGGATTTCCAAGCCCAAGATGAGATGTGAGAGGAGCAGGAGTCCCTCCTCCCCTGCCACTGGGACCCAGCTGTATAGAGGAGCATCCTCCAGAGGAGATAAAGTGAACCCTAAGTCTGAAGCACTTAAAAAACATCTTTGAGGAGCATCTCTCTTTTATGATTCCAGGTCAGACTGCCTTTTTATTCCCACAAATTCCACAATCCCAAACATAATTTTGGCTTTTTAAATGCCAGAGTGCTAGATACCACAAAGACTGGTGCTGTTGTGGCTTTATGGTGACGAGGCTCTGCTGATGATAGACAGCAGATATATAAGACTCATCTTAATTTCAAACACTGATATCCAGTCTCCTTATGTAATCTTCTTGTGCCTAATTTTGGTCTCCTGTGGAAACAGGCATTGCAGAGGCTCAGAAAGGGGATTGGGAATTGACATGCTTACGGACAGGAAACCTTTTTACTCCTAGCTTCAAAGCTTGAAAGAAAAACAGGGTGAATAAAAGAGAGTCTTCAGAGTATATCTTCTGGCCTAAGGCAATGGAACAACCCTATAATAGGTTCCTTTTTTTTCCCTTCTTCTTCTTCTTCTGAGGCACCCTGGTAACATAAATTACTTCTGTTCTGTCACAAGATCACATTAGGGATGTGTCACGTAGGATCCCACAATCTCAAGGCATGACTCTGAATGGCAACAGAAAACCATGTGCAGCTTCACAGAGTTATTAATTCAGCTCGTGTCACACCCGGGCACAGGCAGAGATACAGAATGTGCCGTGGCGAATTACAGCCACCAGGAGCTTGGGCAAAAATCCTACTTGACAAGTGAGCTCTTTGTCTCGATAATTCCCTTAAAAAATAGCCATCAAAGAGGAGCAGGTTTGTTTTTTCATACCGATCAAACACCTGCAAGCACAGCCCAACTGAAGACGTACCCACAGGACCTGCTTTAGAGTGGTCCTTGGTGAGCCCACGTTGCCACGCTGATGATTTAGGTGGCCTTCTTCTCTCCCTGCCATGTTGTGTGTAACATTTGGGATGTCTGCTTCTCTTCCAGTGCCCCTTTTTTCCTTGGGAGCTGCATTCGTCCTTGAAACAAGTGGTGTGTGGATGTCTGTGTGTGGGAGGAGGTGGGGGAGGCTTTGGGGATGAAGTGGGACACCTTCATGGAGTACTGTATGTTAAATAACAGACTGAGAGAGGGAGTGATGAGTCTCTCAAGGAAGCATAAACACTATGTACTCATTAGAAGACTCATTATAAATAAAGTACAGGGAAGGTGCTCTGAGAGCAAGCTTTTTCATTGGTATTTATTAGGACAAAGAGCTCCTTTAATAGGGCAACTGAAAAACACTCTGCTGCAATCATTAATAGGCATTACCACTTTTACTGACTTCTTGGGAACAGTTTTGCCCTTCTCACTGCCTCTGCATTAAAGGGACAGGCTCTTTTTTCCATGTTTGTTCCAAAACTACAAACCAGGCCAAGAACTGGGGGTAAGCAGTGCAATACCCCAAGAACTTCTCCATCTTGGCCCAAAGGCAAAGCCTCTCTGATGGAGTGAAACACGGAGGGCTGCTGATAGACTTGGCTAGGCTCTTCTGCATGGTTTTCCTCTATTTTGGGAGCTCCAACTGGGTACCTCAACCCACCAGAGGAAAAAATACAGCAAAAAAAGGGGAGTAGGAGAGAAAAATAGGAGCTCACTCTCTGAAGTTTCACTGTGTATTTCATCACTTCTGCCAGGCTGGAGCAGAGTTGTCTGCTTTAACTGAGCAAGGAGGGTTGTGTTTTGGCACTTGATAATGATAGCCACTTTTCTGCCAGGTTAACACAGCCTTCTTCAAACTGAGGGAAGTACCAGCCTCCCAGAACACTGCTATGGGGAATGGGAAGGTCTGCTGTTGTCGCTTGTACATTTTTTTCCTCTCTCCTCGGTGGAATGTGAAGGTATGAAAATACTATTTTTTTTCCTATGATTGATTTCCTGCTTGTTGTTGGATTTTGCCAGGCTCTGCTTGATAAATGTGCGTGGAAGGCTGAGCATTGCCAGCTTAAATGGAAGTGAACTTTGTCACTTTCCTTTACAAAGCATACACATGTGACACTGCAATGACTGTCTCTCCCATCTGCACAGGCAGGAGCACGTGTCAATGTTTCTGCCTTGCAGAAGGAAACAAAACAGGTGAAATGGTTTCTTTTTCTGAAAACCAGTGCCTCAAACTGCAAATGTTGCATTTCTTGGAGGATACTGTCCCTGTAGGAGTGCAGTCACCACAGCCAGGTGCAGTGATAGAGGCTTGGAGTAATGTCTCCTCTACCAGCTAGATGAATAGCATGGTGCTGAACCCAGGCTGATGCTTCTGGGCCAGAGGGGCTTGCTTTAGGCTGTCTCAAAACATGTAAGGAGTGGACACAGGACAGCCCACAGGAGTCTGTACCAAGAAGTCAAATGTGAATTCTGCACAGTGTGAATTCAATCTGCTGCTGCTTCTGCTCCTTGCTATTTCCCAACTTCTTCTGTCTCAAGGTGAGCACATTAGTGACCAATCAAACCTTTGAGAAGACTTTCTCTGCAGTCTCACTCTCTGGCTCCTCTGTTTCTATTTCCTCTTTGCTTACTTTTTCCTTCTCTTCTCTAGTCCTGTTTGAACAGTTCAACACTGGATGGTTCCCTCAGCCCCAGGTGTGTGACGGTGCTGGCTGAGACCAACAGTCTGTCCTGTTTCTGAAAGGAGACAGAAGTGGGTGCCATGAAGAGTTTAGGAGCAGTGCAAAAACGTGAGTAGAAGTAATGCCTTTGTCTTTTCATATAGCATTAGGTTTACTTTTGTGTTTATAGAGAAGCTTACTTAGAGTGAAGAAAGTAATCTAGAAGAATTCCTTGGTCCATTATTTCTCATTCTTGTTGCTGTCACACAAAATAAGTATCTCTTTCTAGGCTGTCTGTGCTATCTATTTGCTTAGGCAAAGTATTGACCATTCTGCTCCCCAAATAACTTTCCTCAGCTGTCTGCAGTGAAGGTTAATGAAAGAACTGTCAAAATCAGTATTCAGCTGCGACTTTTGTCTTTGTGAGAAACCTGCAGCCTTTTGGTCAAAGGTTGGGTTTTAAATTCATGAACTTAAGTGCATAACACTCTTCAGGCAGGCTTGGTTCATCTGAAGTTAGGCTTGTATCAATTTAGTTTAGACAGACAAGAATCAATGCAGGCTGTTCTCCATGCCAGCCAATGTGAAATTGAACTGAGAGTGACCACACCATGGTTTACATTTGTTTAAATCACTGGTTTAAAAAAGAACCTGCATCGAACTGTTGCAATCATCTTGTAAAGAAAGGGCTTTGTTTTACCCCCAGTCGTGTTGCCTTGAAACCCAGGAGGTTTTAAGGAAGGTCACACCCAGGGGCTAAAACACCACAGTGCAGCAGTACTTGCACCAAGTGAGGTAGCTCAGGGTTGCGTGATGCTTCTTGTTGTGCTGTGTCTTACCTAAGTAAGCTGAGCTACAAGCTGACTTCCAAGGTACAGCTGAGCAGGACTGTGGGCTATGTGGCAGCTGAGAGGTACATGGCAGGAGGAAATGTGGATGAGTATTTAACCCTCTTCGTGTTGACCTCCCATTTTCTGCTGATGACTGCTGGATACCAACTGCAGGACACCTGTTGCCATTCTCTATAGCTAAACTCAGAGCCTTCTGGAGCAAGTGGAAAATCCCCCCAGCTTCCTCTTTCATGTAGGAGATTGCTTTGTCTTCTGAATGGTGGAGAGGGGGCTGAGTGTTTCGCAATGTTACAAAATCTCTTTGAATTTCAATTTGCAGAGCAGACCTAAAAAGCAAAATAAGGAGAGATATGACCGTCAATAAATTTTATCCATGTCCCCAAAATCTGTAGTCATGGAAGAATTGTGGAAAGCTGTGTATGATGTCCTAGCTGCCTATGACTGATATAAACAAGCAACACTCCCCTCCCCCTGAGAAACCAAGGGGTGAGAAAAAAACACCCCAACCCCCAAGAACATTACTTATAGCGGGCCTGTGCTGAGTACCTAACTTCCTCGGAAAAGAATCTGGACAACTTCCCAGATAACATATCTATCCCTCTAATTTCTATCTCAAGCATGAAGTTGCTCAGGGAGGAACTGCAGAGGACTGGTGAGTTATCCTCAGTGTTTATCAGGGTAGCACCTGGAGGTGATCTGATCTTCCCGCCTCCTCAAAAAAATAAATCTGTCTTCCCTTGGCAAACTCACAAATCTGCACTCAAACCCTTCTGTGCCAAACATGTGCAGGTGTACAGTATGTGTGTTACTACTGAGCCATCTGCAGCCTCCCCTGCATGGCAGTTGTTTTACTTCGGAGTTCCTTCCCCGACCAAATGGAAGTCCGCAGAACAGTTTCAATAGCACAAATTAAGAAGCTAATGCTTTCTCACAGTGAGATCAGCTTTGCCTCGGCTCACGTTGCAGGAACAGGAGATTTTTTCTCTCATCCTGCTTGTTTCACTAAAGAAAATACATGACAGGCAAAGGAAGTGATACTGTAGGGTTTACCTTTTTTTCCCCCACACAGGGCATTTGTTGCACAGACAGACCCACTGAAGGGCAACAAATGCCAGGTTTAATTTTCACCCTGAGGACTTCTAATTGTCGTGGTCTGACTGCACTGAGGGGGTATCCACCCCCCACTGTCATACATAGGGCATCCCAGCTTCCCACTCCTTTCCCAAAAAGCACTGGCTTCTCCCCAAACTGAGGCATTCCTTGCTTCTAGCCCCCTCAGCTCGTGACGTGCTCAGCATTACTTCAAGCAAGAAATGCAGCCCCTGTGTTTGGAAGGGAAAGGAGGGCAGTGTGTCCCTGAAACCCAGAACACCACCACTTCCAATGCTCGTTCCAGTTGGTACAACAGAAAGCATCAATGTGCCCTCTTGTTTCCAGTGAACCTCAAGGAGCTGCCAGCCAACACGCTGAGCTGGTGACATTGATGGCTGACTAGATGAACAAAAGTGCACTTTGGGGACCTCCCTGTGGTCTGTCACTCACTAATGCTGTCCTCCCCTCGCCTTCCCTGGGCTTCCTGGGGAGCCAGCTGTTCCCCACGCGCCAGGCGGCAGCGATGCTGTGCTGGGGAGCATCACACAGCTGTGAGTGCTGACCCAGAAACAGGTAGAGAACCTGTCCCAGTGCCAGCAGGAGGGAGCAGGGATGACATGTAATCTGGAGGCTTCTAGAAGCATCTAAGTGCTTCTGCCTAATCATAGAATCCTACAATAGTGGGAATTGGAAAGGACCTCTAAAGCTCACCAGCTCAACCCCCTGCTAAAGCAGGTTCCCCTTGATCAGGGGGCACAGGAATGTGTCCAGGTGGGTTTGGGAGCCTCCCTAGGCAGCCTGTGCCAGTTGTTCCATCACCCTCACAGGAAAGAAGTTTTTCCTTGTGTTTAAGTGGAACTTTTTGTGTTCCGCCTTATGTCCATTACCCCTTGTCCTGTCACTGGACGCTACACAGAAACATGCCTCCCCATCATCCTGGCACCCACCCTTTAGGCATTTGTGTGTATTGATGAGTTCGATGTAGCTAATGTGGCTTCAAATCCCCAAAGCTATGCCCAGCTACCATAGGGTAGGCTACAAAGAACACAGTCTTTTTTAAAAGCCAACCCAACAGTGAGAAACTTTCAGCCCTACTGAGCTGATTCACAGTGTAACATTTTCAGAGAGCTCTTCCCAAGAAAAGGCAAGTAGAAACTTTTCTCTGTTTATAGTTCATCCTGTTTCTTTAGCCACCGCTGTGTAAGCCAGCCTGGCTGCAGAAGCACACTCTGCCTATGCCCATGCCTGCCCAAGCTCACAAAGAGAGGTGGAAATTGTGACCAGATGTACAAACTGGTGTGTAACCGCTTCAAAACAAGTGTCAGCTGAACATGGTCCATTTCTGCTCCTTATGATTTCAAGAGCTTGTTTTGCTTGCATGTTTTCCATCCCCTTGTATGGTTTGTATTTTAGCAGGAGAGATGAAGGGATTTCATCACTTGATGAAAAGTTTAGGATGTGGGATGATGTGTATCAGTGGAAGAAATGTGTCAGCTCAGGCTGAAGTTACAATGGTCAAAATGTAGAAGTGAGCAAAGCACTGTTGTGCTTTCCTAAAGAGTCCCAAACTGACCCCCACATTTACAGACATCTTCCTTTATTTGTGTCATGTAAATAATCTCGAGAGCATAATACTGAATGTAAGGAGTTGAGCTGTTTATGTAAGGTTGAGTTGCATCAAACCATACACTGGACTGGGAGAAATACTGCCTGGATTTGCTGGAACAACAGAGAGCGCCTCAGCCAGGCCTTCACTTCTCCCAGTGCTTACCAAGTAGTGAGTGTTTGCATCTCTTACAGAGTCAATAGTGTCTCAAATTCTGAGAAAGCACTTTAGCTTTCTTCAGTTCTGGTTTGCATTCTCTTGGCCTTTTTGCTTTTTCTCCCTTTTTTTCCCCTCTTTCCCACCCTGAACTTCCTTTTGCATGTCGGTGCCAAAATAGAACAAGAAAAGGGACAAAAGTAGCCCAAAACTGGCTTGCAGTTGTGATAGAAAGATTTTGGAAGTGCATTTTACAAGTTCTAGTGTGTGTTCCTTTTACTCAAAAGATTTACTAATCCCTCTGGAATGAAAATGATTCAGAAAAAAAAATCAGTTCAAAGTTATTCTGAGGAGTAATTAGTAACCTTAGCCAGCTCTTAGAAATATCTGTTTAGTCCAAATCCTTTTTGCACAAAACTTTCTAGTGACTTATTGTGTCTGCAGCTCAGACATAGCCTGACCTTGGGTAGATATGCTGTTCACCGTTCATTTCTGCAGGGAAGCAGCCATTAATCTACTGTAAACACCAGTATTTGGGTAAAATATAATCTTCCTCCCCCCCCTCCCCCAGCCCCTAGAATCGCTTTGTGGCACTGTGATTTACAAAGTCTTATATTCGGTGAAAATGACCACATACATTGTTTGTGGCTGAATTACATCGCTCTTTCCCTGCAACAGGCAGGTGTTATCTACACAGAGCTTCTCAACTGTCCTTGGCTCTGTCTGGCAAAGGGAACACACCCTCCACTAGGCAGCGATGCGCGAGTAAACATTTGGCAAGGGTACATTCCTTTTTGACCTGCTCCCTCTGTGCATGGCCAAGGGTTTTATGTTAGCAAGGGGATTGTGTTCCTTCCCACAGAGCTGACCACTCTGCTGTCTCCCTGACATCAATGTGGCAGTTTCCTTGTGCGTGCTCTCAGTGTTATTCCCACGCAGAGGGACTGGCTGTGAAAGGGAGCAGTGGTATCAGTTTCCAGACAGACTGAAGGCGACGGCTTGTCTTACATGTAGTGTCCTTTCCAACTTGACAGTTGTCAAAGTGACTGTCTGCCAGGGTCTAGCTTGCATTTTGTTTCCATTTTGAAGTGAGCTCCAGTCAAAGCATTGATGCTGTATGTGAAATCACCTATGAAAAGGATCCTTTGCTTCCAGCCTCCCTGGGTTTCAGGGAAGCTGCTCTAAGTTGCCTGTGCAGTAGAAACCAGACTGGGCTCAAAATTTTCTCCTTGCCCCAGAAGTTTCTTCTTTTTAAGTCTCCAAGGTGGAAGAGAGCCTCTCCTCTTCTTTTCAGGGGTACATTGCTGTATTCTGCAAAAGGCAGGAACTGAGAGCTCAGCAACACTGAGGAAGCCAAAGCAGTACTTTAATGGAAGAAGTGATCAAATTAGCCCAAGAAAGCTAACTATGACAGATGCCATCGCCACTGAGCAGTTTACAATTTGCTACCATGGAAAGAGCAGAGGGAAAAGTGAGTACTGACAAAAGAGCATTCTGTTCTGCATGTCAGCTCTTTACCTTATAATGAGACATATCTGTAAATCCTTTATGCGAGAGGTTAATAGGAGCTGGCAGTCTCTGACTCGTGCAGTTCATTCAGTGCTTCAAGGAAAGAACCACAGGCAGAAATGAGCCTAAGTGCCAGGAGTCAAAACTAGTAGCCCCCACAGTGATTAGATGGCATGTGGGATATATGCAGGATGGCAGACAGACAGCTCTGTGGAGGTGGCAAGATCTTACATATATAGTAACTACTGACCTGCCCAAATAGCTGCACATGTGTTTTAAGAAGCCCTAGAAACCTACAGCCAACCACTGTAATGAATTCAGGGGGTAGTTTAATGGAAATCTCAAGAAGGAATGTAATTAGATGAAGTCAATTAGGCTGCTTGGGGATTTCTAGCTGCTGTTGTTGCTATCTGGGAACCCTAATAGGACGATTAGGATTAACTGAAATCAGCCTGATTGATTAGGGCATATAAACCTACATATGCCAAATTCCAGGGGGACAGCGTGCTCGAGCTTGAATCCATCTGGAGCTATGAGTCAGGAGGATGAGTTTACTCTGCTGGCCTTGGAGAAAGCGACAAATCAAGACTAGATACACACAATATAAGCAAAGCCAAGCGGTGACACAAAAAGGCTGCTAGGGGCAGGACTGATTTTATCTCTTACGGCATCGTGTGTGAAGGCCATCCAGTCTATCCCAAGGAAGTAAGACTAATACTAAGCAGATCTTTCCCTTTCCTACAACGTTCATATCATGAAATACACCTACACCTTCTTTGTACAGCTTTTAAGGCTCGAGTCCTTAGTATGGCTGTGAAATTTCTCAGAATGCTGGAATCTTGTCATTACTGCAGTTCTGTGAGTTCCATGACTGAATTTGCAGATGGAAATGTAAAAGTGCATTAAAAAAAAACCCAAAGCCCTGTCAGTGAGTAAATCCTGATGCTTCTTTGTCATGGGGTCAAGCACACAAATGCTGATTTGCATACATTTACAATCCAGTCCGTGCTGTGCACGGGAACCCCACCTGCCACCCGCTTAGAGGACAAGTGAGTTATTCTGGCTGTATTTGCTGCAAGAAAAATCCTTACGGCCACTGAAGAGTTTCAGGAATAAAGACTGGATTGGGAGGAGGAGAAGTGGGGGAAGGCAAGTGGAGCGAAGGAGGTGAGTCAGATGGGCTCTCTATTATTCAAAAAAGTTGCTCTAAAGCAAGGTAAAGCAGTCCAGGCAGGAGCCTGAGGGATCTGATCCCAGTCATTACCACTCATGCGAGGGAGAGGATATGTCAAGGGTAGAGAACGTCTTGGGGGACCTGCAATATGGTTACTCACTCTCAGCTAAGTGGAGAACAACAGCTTTAGCTGTACAGTTTAATAACAGGCTAGGCCACTCTGTGCACCGGCAGGGCTGTTAATGCACAGTGGTCTGCCTTTCATTGTTAGGAGAGGAACCCCGCCGTTCCCATTTGACAGCCAGGAGGAAAATCACTTTGCCGCTGACGTTTGTGTTGGGCGCGAGGCAGTGGCGCTGCACTGTGCGCTCGTCCTGCCCGCAGCCCCTCGCACCTGCAGCTCCCTCCTCACAGCACAGGAAGGTTCCCATGGGCTTGGAAGCAAAGGGGTTGGTTGGGTTTGCTTTTCAGCTCTATTTGGGTGGCATAGCTGCCTGTGTGCCGTGGCTGCCAGCTGTGGAGTGCTGTGCAGCATCCTGGAGTGCCTCCAATGGCATTCTGCACAATTAGTAACCAGCCCGGCGTGATCATATCCTAATGAATTACTGAACTGTTTTATTCTGGTTGAATACTGGGCTAAATCCTGAAAGAAAGTGGACACCTGCAGATTGTATTGGCCAAGACCTGTCAGGGAGAATTTGCCTGAAGCAGGACCACAGGACTTGCCTCAACTCTGCCCAAATATGTCCTATATTGACCTGAATACTGTTAATTTCTCTGGCTGTTTCCAAAACCACGCTTCACATCACGCCGCAATTCAAAGGAACAGAGGCCCTGTCATAACACCAAATGCCACAGTCGCTAAATGGCACTTTCCTTAGTTACCTGTTGACCCACGAAAGCATTTTTCTTCCATTAACTGGGCTTTATTAGGAAATGACAGGGAGCAGAGGATTTTTCCCAGTACTGCCACCTTGCCCATATTACTAATAATCCAGCTCGTGTATTCACAAAGCCGATGTAAATCTTCCAAGAGAAAAGCCGTTATAAAAAATGGATTACTCAGAGGGAAAAAAAGGCTGCATTTATCCAACATGTTTTGCATCTCTCGCTCTATTTTGCAATGTCTTTGTCACTCCAGTCATTTCAGTGATTATAAAAATGTTACTGATCACTCTTGAAATCATTTTGATCAAAGCACTTGCTTCACTGAAGAATATTGTATCATATTTTTAACATCAGCCTTAAAAAAAATGTGGAAACAATATGAAAAGGAATCTCCTTTGAATTCTGCTTGGTAGCAATTATTTTGCTGTTCCCCCTCAAAGAGCCAAAGATCTCTCCTTTTTTCTTTCTTTTTTTCTTAAATGTTCCATGTCTATGGGTCTGACTTTGTGGTAGGTGGAATTGTACAGGTATTTCTTTCAGTGAATCACCCCTGACAGCAGACACTGGTGTGTTTTCTCTAACAAACCAGTTATAATTGACTGGGGTATCTGCTAACAGAGATGTTGTTCTTTGTGCTGATTTTGCTTGTGTGTGTGTGCTGTAATCCTTTTCAAAATCTATGTTTCATGAAATGTATGGCACCGCACTTGCAGGAAGATTTCATCTCTCTCAGAAATGGTTTCATTGTTCTTTTTTGTTTTGGGTGGGGTTTTTCCAGTTTAAAAAAAAAAAACCAACCCTAAAATCACCATATTTCACGTTGTTAATGTTTTTCTCACAATAGATGCTAGTACCCAGACTATCCCGGATAAGCAAGAGATACTGCAGCCAGCACTTGCTTCTGTTGCTAGACCAATTCACAGCTTATTGCATTTGCTGTAAGTTTTCACAAGATTTGATAGAAAGTCTGTGAGACTTGATGGGGGGGGGGGGGGGGGGGGG